>APFE031203730.1:92586-111343 GCA_000404065.3 Pinus taeda | reverse complement strand
AAACAGACACAATGGGTCAAATGGCTGCCTCTGGCTGAATGCTGGTATAACACTTCCTTCCATACAGCAACAAAAATGACCCCATTTATGGCACTTTATGGGTATCAACCACCATCCATCACATCATATTTAAGAGAAAATTCTAAGGTTCAAGCAGTGGACATCACATCGAACATCAACAACAAGTCCTCCAACTCTTAAAGGATAACCTCGTGTTGGCACAGAATAAAATGAAACCAACAGGCAGATCAACATCGCAGTGAAAGAAGTTTTGATGTAGGTGATTGGGTATTCTTAAGGGTACAACCATATAAGCAAATGTCCCTCAAGCAAGCTAAGAAGGATAATAAATTATCACCAAAGTATTATGGTCCGTACAAGGTGTTGCAAAAGATTGGTACTATGGCATATGGATTAGAGCTTCCTGCAGCTTCTCAATTGCACCTAGTTTTCCATGTTTCATGTTTAAAGAAGGTTATAGGCGATAAGCTCCTAGTTCAAACAATATTGCCAGAACTTGACGAGGAAGGAAAAATTATACTGGAACCAGAAGCAGTCACAGAAACAAGAACTCGACAGCTATGAAATCGATCAATTTCAGAGTATCTTATCAAGTGGAAGAACTTATCTACTGAAGAACCCACATGGGAGGATGAGAATTTTATACAGAAGCATCCAGAACTACTCAAGCGTTGAGGACAACACTTTTTTTGAAGGAGACGGGCATGTTGGGTCCCCATAATACTAGTGATTACCCCATTACTATTGTAGTTATACCCCTTATTAATATTGTTGTGCCCCTATTGGGCCCATATTGTTACTATTGTGCCCCATAGAAGCCCGCTATTGTTATTATTGTGCCCTTACATTATTATTGTTATGTAGGCTCTGATTATGTTCTGACCCCTTAGACTCCTATATATAGAAAGGGGTATTTTCATTTGTATCATCCAAGAGTTGTTCATTTATGAATGTAAAGGAGGTTGCCCCCTCGAAGAGGCTGAATTCTAAGGCATTGATCTATCTTTTCTATCTTTTCTTGAGTTGGTTTCATAATAGGTTAGGTTTTGTTCTTTCCAAGAGGGCAACTTCATATCGTTCTATCATCCAAAAGATAATCTCTTGGAGGCATGCATGCTCCAACCGTTATGGCTAGGTCCTTATATTGTCAAGAAAGTCCTCTCAAAAGGGGCATACAAATTACAGGACTGGGAAGGAGTCCCACTCAAGGAGCCCATGAATGGGCTCTACCTAAAGAAGTATTATGCCTAGCATTGCACTAGGCATATGCTGTGTAATTTTAGGCATTAGAGCACTTTTGGAGACATTTTATTTCTCTTTAAAAAATATAAACATCTCCGAGTTTTTGTAGTAGGGCTCGTTAAACATATTTACCGCAATCAATAGAGCACTGTTAGGGATATTTTATTTCTCTTTAAAAAATATAAACGTCCCCGATTTTTCATCATTACACTCGTTAAATATATGCAACGATGGTCAAAGCACTTATTGTGATATTTTATTGCTCTTTAAAAAATAATAAACATCTCTGAGTTTTTCATCATTTGCGCTCATTAAATATATGCAAACAATGCTCTGAGAAACTCTTTTTCAATCTTTTTCCAGCTCATAAACTGAAAAAGACCAAAGGATCATTCTTCTTAGGCACTTTTTCTCGCTCTTTTAAATTGAAAAATCCCGAGCTATGTCTTTCTGCTCATTAAAACTTGCTAAAAATGACCCGAGCATTCTTTTAGGAACTTTTTCTTGCTCATTAAAAAATGAAAAATCTCAAGTTTTTGTTACTGAGCTCATTAAAGTGTCACGACAAAACATGAGTTGAGTCTGTCGCCTCATACTCATAACAAAATGAGGTCGACATCTATTGGAAAAAGGTTTCTCTTTATCCGGGTTCAATATATTAAAATACGGAAAAGTAATCGATCCAAGTATACTATTAACCTTTTGTCGCACCTGGTTAACAACTATGATGAAGGGACCACCATGGAGTCTCTCCTTACAATCTTTTCAAACTCTCTAAATATGAAAAGACCACCGAGTTGTCTAGTCTAGACTCTTTAAATACACAGACAAGATATATAGTCGTTCTTTTTACAATACTTTTCAGACTCTTAAAAAATGAAAAAATTGACGAGTTTGCCTGTCTAGACTCATTAAACTAATCAGATAGGGCAAAGGGTTGTTCTTTTTGCGATCATTTTCAGACTCTTTAAACATGAAAAGATCAATGAGTTTACTCGTCTAGACTCATTAAAAAATCAGACGGGGAAGGTGGACAATACAACTGTATTCCGTATTTGAAAGCGTGGTTTGGCAACAATCGTTCCCTTGAACATGGCACTCCATTAGATAAACCTTCATTTTGATAGCCTCTCAATATGAACCCTACCAACCTATGAGCTTTTAGTCTATATACCCTGATGTAATTGCATCTCTGTATCTTAAACACTCTATAGTGTTCATGAGTCTAGTGTTGTCTGGTTAAAACTGTTGTCGTGCCTTCTATTGTTCAAGGGTCCCCATTTGTTTCCTCTATCAACTGATCCTACATATCCTTCCATCATGCCCTCCATTGTTTAGACTCAAATGCTCAAAATATTCCTAAAAAAAAAAATCATTCTTGTCTGGTTTCATGTCGACTGATGTAGGACACGTCATTGCCTACCTTTTGACAGGTTTCTTTCTATCGACTTCAACACTCTATCTAGGAAGATAACCCAGAAACACATTCAGTGCCTTGGTACTTGTAGACATTAGTGGTAGGTTACCTTGTGTTTGATCACGGGTTTCATTATTGGCTCCTGGTTAAGCGATTCTATGAGTGTTCGACGACAAAGAAATTTTTCACACTCGCTAGTTTGCACTGTGCATCATGGAGACCATCATCATTATCGGTGGCCTTCCTCGCATCTGTTAACAGTCTCCATTATTGGCTGGTAATCAGATGATTTTGTGCATGTTCAACATCAACACATTTTATCACATGTACTGATCTATGTTGTTCGGTGAAGCGGGAATCAAGACCTTGGCTAGAGGCTTGCATCATTCAACCTTGTTTCCTCTCCCAGGTTGTGGATATTGTTCTTTGGAGACAACTATTTCACAATGATCTATTATGACACTAGATCTACCCTATGCCATATTGGTGGCCATCATTGTTATATCTCAACTGAGAAAATTACTACAACATAGCTACTGAGCATGGGAATTCCCGACTCAGGACATGATTTTAATAGTTTATATGTATGTATCTGTGTTGTATCAGGTTTTTCTTGCTTCCCAAAACTTCTCTCTCTCTCTCTACAAAGATTTTGATAGCAAATTACAGTGGTTTTTCATAAAGTATTTCAGCCATCGTCACTTCCTCTGATCTCATACTTTAGGGGGCATCTGTTATAGGAAAAATTGACCTCCTCATCAACTCAAAGGTGAAAGACAAGATGACTGAAGCAATGACCACAATTGCAGGCCTAGAATCCACACTAACACTCTCTATACACTATCAACCTGCTTTATAAAGCTTGTTACCAAGCATAAAGGAGCGTTAGTCACCCTGCTAACTCATGTTGTTAGACCAGGGGGAGCATTAGTGAACTTAAGGGATTTTTAGAAGGTCATGTAAACAAATTTTCTCATAAATATCTAGATATTAAATCCCTATATTTGCTCAAGAAAAGCAAGGAAACTCCAAAAATCAAGATATTTGGAGAAATTCCATTCTGAGAATGAAGGAAAATGGGAAGAAGCTTGTAAACAGGGTAGGTTCGTGGCTTTTGCCCTAATGAACTCTAGGTGGAGCTTGGAAGCCCTAATTCGATTGCTACATAAGCAGCGAGAGGGCCATTGCAAAAGGGTCAGAGCATTTGGAAGGATAGCCCATAGAGCTGTTGTGAACTATCATATTCTTGAAGGATCTAGCTAAAAGAAGGAGAGAGAGAGAGAGGAGAAGGGGTAAGGAAGGCTGATGCAACAGATTGCTGTAATCAATCTTCCATTCTGAATATAGAACTACAGCTGTGTTCCCTACTCCAAAGTGTCGGTGATATTGTTCATTTATTTGTTCATTCTGATGCTTATTGAGTTGAGTAGTTAGGTTATACATTAATACATGTTTGTTATGGATTCTTACATTAGTTTTCAGAAGCGTATGCTGTGATTGGTTTGCCTTGTCATTTGTGCAAGAATTTTCTTGGAGCTGGCCTTGAAGGAGTTCTTCTTGCTGCATAGAGGTCCCCAAGAAAATCTAGAAGGAACTGAAGGTGATCCTTTTTCCATACCTTGTCAATTTATGTTTGATAGATGAACATGTGTGTAACTGGTAGCTTTTGCAGATAATCTTATAGTCTGTCGAAGCTCTCAGGAAGACCTTTGAGGGTAGTTTTCATGCTGTGCATTTTACCCCATAGCACAACAGCGCTGGAAGCATGGAAGAAAGTTCAGGCACAAATCGAACAAACTGCAGCTGTAGTGGCCAAGGCATGTAGAACAGTCCCTGAACTACATATCCCAGAGGAAGTGCCGGTGGAGGCGAAGATCAGGAAGTTGGCTGCAAGTGTGCACGATGCAAATATGAAAGTGGCCAAGTTTTAGTTTGAACTGAACATAAATATTATAGAATTGGAGCTGAAGTCACAACCTCCAACTCCACCAGAGGTCAAAGAACAGTGGGAAGCTACTATGAAGGATGGAGTTGCAGCGTTGGATGCTAGGGTGGTGGATTGAATCATTCTTTTCGAGAAATCCATGGAGGTAGTCATGGCGCTGTAAGAAGATCCTAACCTACAGAGATTAAACACATAATCCTGTGAATTGTAGCAACAGTATGGTGAAGCAAGAGTGACAGAGCATACGTCGCTATGGCACAGCAATTAGCCAAGCTTCATGAGGCAAAATAGTTGCTCGAATAGGTGGAGGCAGTACAAAGGAAAGAGGCGGTCCTCAATGCTAGATTGGGGCCTTAGATGGATGAGGCCTATGTTATCTCTGCCAAAATTGAGGAAAAGTTGGCAAGCCTACAGAGAACACAGCAGAAGATCAAGGATGATAGTACAAGACCAACAACAGAGCAGCTAGTGGAGCAGATCCAACAGGAAGCCATGCAGAGCACGACTGAGGTAGCTGTGGCACAAGTAGAGTTTAGATGTCTTCGTAGTAATAGCTCGACACTACAGAGTGACTTGAGCATGAGTCACGATATTTGTGTTGGGG
Source organism: Pinus taeda (assembly GCA_000404065.3). Classification (NCBI taxonomy): domain Eukaryota; kingdom Viridiplantae; phylum Streptophyta; class Pinopsida; order Pinales; family Pinaceae; genus Pinus; species Pinus taeda. The sequence continues at coordinate 106,114 of APFE031203730.1, read as the reverse complement.
GCCTGTTGGGACAGGGTCCCCTAGGGTCAATTTTGGGGCAAAAGCCCAAGTTTTGTTGTAAAGAATGTAAAGTCTCCACAAGTTGTTGGCATAGAGCGTGTAGATAGTAAAGTATCATAAAGATTTTTACCCTTGTTTTATGTAAGTTACGTCAGTTTTTGTAGATCCACCCATGGTTCGTGAACCATGGGATTGTATAAAAAGGAGAGTCTTAGAGAGTCTAAGGCAGAGATAATGAAGAGGATGAAGATGAACGTAATGGGTCAGTAGGTAGAAGAGCGAAGAACTCTTATAGTATAAAAGAGGCTTTGTGGCTGTGTGTGCAGAGGCCTAGAGTAGAGTCTGCAACTGAGCGCATGGACCCTTGCAACTGAGTGTGCAGGGAGGTCTTGAGTCTTTAAGAAGAATTGAAGTATTAATAAAGAGGTTATTCCATAAATTCTTGTGTTTATCTATTTCATTTTGTTATGAGTGAATGCATTATTACGTTATGATCAATGATGAGTTTATGAATTAATACTGTATTGATGTGCGATTTTACGTGATATATATTGTCGTATGAACGCAATTAATAATAACTGTTTACACGAAGAATATCCTGTTGCATGTTAAAGTTATTGAACACTTCAGTTGATTTGGGTAAATACGGAAGTAGGAGCAATCACAAAGGTGCGTAAGTGGTCGATTCACCTATATGGGGTCCATGAAAGACGGTCGTAGACCTTTGCAAAGGTCAAGAGGTTGGTTAAATGAAGTTATATCGATAAGCCTTAAAGGCTTATCGATTTGTGCAAAGATAGATTTAGGGCATAAAATGACATTACACTAACCTTTGGGTGCAGAAACTTGGTTCCAGCATCCCCCCATACTACATCGGGTGAGACTTCAGTCCACGCTCCACGAGTTGATGCTGAAAGGGTCATTAGTGTAGGGATTTTTTTGGAAAACTTAACTCTGAACCTGGGTTAGGACCCACCCAGCCAATAATATTTATAGGAGAGTGGTATTTTAGGAATTCTTATCCATTTACCAATCTAGGGTTGAGATCCACTTAGGAGGGGAGGATGAGTTCAAGGGATAAGAGGTGAAATATCCAAGGTAGGATGAGATAGCATTCAAATTTCTTATCCAAATTAAATGTTTGTAACAACTCCTAGAAGCTTCTGGAAGAGGAAGCTTCAGGAATTTTTTTTTTTTTTTCTCAAATTTCTAGAATCAGCACACCCCCAACAAGGGACAACCTACTTTGATCAGAGAAGGTGTATAATTGTACAACCTATTGCTGAAAGCAGGTCCCTAAAGGGCTAGGGTGTGTTGGGCCTTAAAATCACTGAAATGAAGTAGTCAAGTTCAAAAAAATAGGGATTTGATTGATCTAATTTGTAGGCCTATTGACCAGATGTGACAAAATGGCCTAGAACATGGTGACTCCACTAAGGAAGAATATATTTGTTCTTTCTCATTTGGTTTAATTTATTTTTTCTTTGGATTTTTGAGTATTTATGTATCTTATTAATTATTTCTGACACTTTCTAGGCAAGCTTACTCCTTGATCTATCATATCTAATCCAAATATTAGAGGAAAAACTCATCTTCCCCCTTTATCACTCCCCATTAGCTTGCATAGAGAAATCAACACCTGGTCATTTCTCATTTTTGGTCTACTCATTGTAATGCATCACTTATTCTCCTCCTATATAGAGTAATGAAGCTTGTAGGTGGAGTTCTTTGAGTGAAATTTGCATTTTTATCTGTTTGTTCTAGTAGTGATCTTGATATTGGAGTCCATAGAGGGATTGATCCCCTTATGATAGATTTATGATACCTTATTATACCCAAAAATCAATCATATTTGTGAATTAGAATGTCTTTTTGGTGTGACTTTGGATGTATTACCTTGTTTTGTTAGATTGAACATGCTACCTGGTGAACATCGATGTGAACAGTGTCTTGATTTTTTTATTTTTGTTTTGGATAAGTAATTAGTACTTCTTTCATTTATCTTCAAAGTGAAATTTGGAAAATTGCATTACTTTTGTACATCTTGATTTAGGTTTGGGTTTCTTTCCTTGTAGATCATTGGGGTTTTTAGCTCTTTGGACACCGCCATGTCCTATAGACTTGAGATTTATTCTCTTTCTTTTTTTTTTTTTTTTTTTTTTTTTTTTTTTTTTTTTTTTTTTTTTATTTGCCTCATTAAGAAGGTGGAAATAAACCTTTCAATGAAAAAAATGTTCTCTACATTTGAGTGTTTGTTTCATGTAGTGTCATTGGAATCTTCTTTAGGTATGTATACATTTGGATCATATTTATATTCAAGTATTTTTCTATTTAGGGGAGGTATTCAAGGTGGTCTATGCCTATTCCTAATAATAATTGGAGCAATGATCTATTTTTAGGATTCAATACTCCGTGGGATGGTTAGACATTAATAGGAACATTATTCCCTAGAGGCCCTAGTGTCTCTAGGAGTTCACATATCTCCAGGGGAAATGTCTCTATTAATACCCTTTTCTCTAGAAGTGTTTCCTACATTCAATGGTGTTTTTCTTCTAAGGATAAATCCTCTCAGGGGTTGATATGGTCCCGTTGGTAGTCATGCATTTTGGAAAACGTGTTTCCTTGAGGATAATCCCCTTGGGGGAAATAACCATTTTGCTAGAAATTTTGCTCTAGGGTTTTAGAACACTATGAGAAATGCTCCCTTTAGTAGCTATGGAAAATCAAGAAGCTAGTATATGGGAGAATCACTAGGTCTATTGAGGATACTATCCATTCCCCCAAATCCATTTAATTAGAACTAGTTACAATTTCTCACATCACTTGATTTATTGGACTTGGGTAAACTAAAAAATGATCCCATATTCAATGAGTCACCTGAAATCCACCAATGGATATAAAATTATCCCCTAATATTTTGAAGTTTGATGAAAATCCAATAGAGAATCCCATGAAATACACCACCATTTATCATTTGTGGTGTTCAACCTGAAATAGTTTGAATAGTTTAAAATTATGCCATTTACATTGACAATGGTCATGATATATGGTTATCTGACATACCTTTTGGTTTTAGACCTTGTCTATCATAAGGAAGCTTGGCTGCATGTCCATATACAATATGTATGAATTTCTTACTTCTCTTCTGAAGATTAGAATTCCAAAGAACAACTTTTCTATTTACTTAACCATCTATTAAATGTTTTAAAGAGAAAAAAACTATCTAGCCCTGGAAAACTATAACCATCATAATTCTCAAATGGTTTAACTTTGAAAGATCATATTCAACTTAGATAATTCTCTAGCCATCCATATTCTAATCACCTTTATTTAACCCTATTAATTCTTTTAGTGAACATTGGTTTTGATGGGGTGAATTTTTTCCAAAGCATTTTTTTATTGAATATATACAACAATTTTCTTGAAGGTAGGAATTTGTGACATGTGTAAGAAGTTTGTAATTGGAAAAATTTTAGGATACTAGTCAATATAGATAATGCAACCATGGGTGAGACCCTAAAAACTAACGTTGATAAACTATTTTGTGGATTCCCTCATTCTGTAGAACATAAACCTTGTTATATGAAGTGTTTTTGTGTTGAATGATGTTCCCTAGCTCGTTGTTTGATGGGCTATTATGATTGGCTCGTAAAAAAAATTGCACTAGATTGTACATGCTAGTCTTGTAAATTTCCTCTTTTTTTTTTGTATGAATTTGACTATATAAACATTGTTGTGTATTGTAGGTAGTTTCATTTGGATCTATAGATATAGGTGATCTTTTGCATTGAGGTGTAGATTTCTTTAAAGAGGAGTTTGGTTTATAGTGTACACACTTGAGGAAACATGTGCAATGTGGATTTCGCAAGGCATGTGTCCATTTGAAGTAGTGTATGGTTACACTCTGGAAGAAACCTATGTGTGGTAGATTTCTTGTGACATTTCATAGCTTTTTATGAATGATTGAACAATTGACTAAAGCATTAACTGATTAAACTCTTGTTATTGATCTTATACTGATACACTTTAGTTCATAGTGTCAATCTCCCTATTGAGAAGATACAATGGATGTATAAATATTGTTGCATTGAGTCTTGAAACATTGTTAGCTTGACAAAATAAATTTGTCTTGGAATGGTTTTCCCTGTGTATTGGTGTGAACATGAAATTCAAGCAAATTTTGGGTGCTTGTCTCCTTGAATGTAGACAATTTGACAATATTTCAAGATGCAACCATCACGCTTTTTTTAGCATCATTTCTTATCCAAGGTTAGTATTAAAATTGCATGGGAGACTTGGTATTCAAATTGGATACAAGGGAAGAAACCATTATTAAAATCCTTCATTTCTAGATCTGTACTATTAGAATGAGGAAGACTTGTGATTGATGTATATCAAGATAAAAAATTTGGTGCCAACATAATCAATGAAGGAAAAGGAGGAGAATAAATGTGTTGGAGCTAATATAAGCAACTCTAAGAATGGATAACCTATAGAGAAAATGGAAGAATCACATGAACCTAATGAAAAGCATGATAGTAAAGAGAATACACAACTATGAGAGATTAATTCTCTATGATGTGAGCAGCTCCCTGAACCATCTTTAGTAAGCTACTGAATCCCATCATTTCTTTGTCATACATTATTATAATTTAGTACATGATTCATCATTAGACATGGTTCAAGTATGGGATTTTGTGTAGGTAATAAAGTCTTGAAAAGGTATGTTTAGCATTTTAATGTGGTAGGAATGCCACATCTAAAATCTAAACAATGGAACCTAGGTCTGCAGTTACTCTGTTGACATTGGATATTCACCTAAATCAAAGCTTTTCTAAGCATTTACTCTGAATTTTTGATACAATTCCATTTCTAATTTTGAAAGTTTTTTCTAATAATGATGTTGTTTAGCCATGTGATCAATAGGACTTGGTGCCCTCCAAAGAATTATCTGTGTTGTAAATTGTTTAAATTGGGTAGTTTTGACAACCCTTATTTTTATGAAACTTTTGAGTGTATTCAGCAGAGCAGGATTAAGAAGTCAATTTTTGTTTTGCTTTGAAATTATGAAGCCTTTCAGGGTAGTTTTAAAAAAGTATTGTGAACTTGTTATTTATATTAAACAAACTTTAAGTAGTTATTATTTAGAGATAATATATAATTTTGTTTCCTGTTAGTATACATCTTCTCTGTATTAAGGATACATGAAACTCTAAAAAGACAATTTTTTTTGTATTATAACTTTGTAGTGATGTTCCATCATTTTGTTAAGTTCGTTTCTTTTCATGTTACTTCCTAGCAAGCTTACGTTTTCATTTCAGGGTTTCCTGTCTAGTCATGTTTTGTTAGCATATGTTATGCCCATTGACTTCTTGCCAAACATCATAATGGTTATTTTTTATTTTTCTCGGTGAGTATCACTCTAAAATTTCTTGGGTTGTTCTCCATCATTTAGGGCTGATACTGTAGTTAGCATATCATTTTGATCCACATATTTCAATCCGTTTTTTATTTTTTTATTAACAGTATTGGTTTGTCTCAGAAATGTTCTATTCTTTTTGTGCTTAAAAAAAATTGCTTGTGTCACTAGTTTCTTTCAATATAAATGTGTTGGATAACTTGTTTTTCCACCTTATTGATTTAATTCTTCATGCATAAATTTTCCATTTCGTTATTTAAACAATATTCTATCTGTGCGATTTTATACAACTATGTTATTCTTCAAGTTGGCTTTTATCTATTGACTGAAATTGTTAACTTTGACTGGAGTACCTATTCCAATAGGGTAAGAATAATCTCTCTTGGTTTTAATATAATAATTATGATTGAGGCTCAACATTTGCTTGCATTTGAACCTCAGTATGTGATACTTTGCTTGAAGAATAAGTTTACATCTTCTAGTTGCAACAATACCATTTAGGGATTTGGCTTTGGTGTCTTCAACATTTAAGGCTTAATGTTTCCATTTAAATGTTCACACTCCTACCATTTTTAATAAATAATAAGATGAAGTACTATAGTGTCTAGTCACATTAATTATTTGTGCTAAATAGTGAGCAATGTTTCTCCATATTCAAATTGTCCTTCCAATAAATTTTTTCAAACCTTATCCTCCTTTGGAGTCCCTTTTCTCATCCTACATGAAGAAAGGGATAATAGCAAGAAGCATAGCATACATTGAAACTTTTCAACAATCCACGCAAAATAATTAACATGTACCTAATTCTATGAAATTGGGTCTTCTGAATAATTAATGTGTTATGAGAGAACTAAAAGGAATATTCTATATGTGTGAGCCTTCTGTCAGGAGTGATGTTCAATATGAAGTGCACTTGATGATATACTCTATCCAAAGCATATAGTTTCATGTCTAAATATGGAAATTTCACCGTACAAGAGAATTTTCTTGAGAGAATGTGAAATCTTTGAGTGAGTGATCAGGTGCTCAAAAAATAGCTCAAAATTCAAAGTTATCGAATCAGTATCGACCCTGAATGACCATGTAGTGCTCGTCATCCTAAATCCAACGCAACTCGTTTCACATGAAACAAACTCTGTATGCTCCTAGAAACATGTTTTGTTCTTTTTCCTAAATAGGTGAATTAAAATGCAGATATCCAAGTTAGCAGTATGTACAACTAACGTGGCACTAACTGGGCATGCCTACATGGTAGGTTGACTGTGCAAGTGATGTTTGACCTCCAACGAATGGTGTGGTGCCAAGTGGCACAATGTTATTAGTTCTTATTTGGGTTTTTTCATTGCATGGTTGGTAGCCAACCACAGACTGCCACATGGCCCCGCTAGAGGCCACCTCATGGCAGCCTGAGGGCCACCAAAAATTTTGTTAAGGTATGGGCAGGAGTGGTGGGGGTCGAACCTGCGACCTCTAAGTAACAGGTCCAAGCCTCCTACAAACACACCACACATGTAGTTCTTAATAACTATGGGAGGCAACATTTATTTAAAGGTGAAGTCATACACAATTTGGGATAAGGGTCGGCCATGGGGCCTAGCCCTTGGGTGCATGCAACCCCATGAGTCCATGATGAAGTAGAGTGGGGGCCCGACCATCAGGCGCGGGCATTGGCCTTAGCCCCGAGTGCATGGCCCCCCACATGTCCAAATTTTTCGGATTTAAGGCCTTATAGGACATTTAATGTGTCTGACAATTTCACCTGAAATTAGGCAAAATTAGTACTCGGTTAGCGGAATTGGGGGAAAATTTGTAGGATGGTGCTGGATTTTGGGGAAATTAAGGTGCAATTAGTAGAAAGACTTGGGGAAGCCATAACTTCTTCAATTTTTGACCAAATCGGGAGAAGAAAGAGGTTAGACATGCATTTTTGGGCATTATGGAGCCATTGGATAAGTTTCAGAGCTATCTGAGCATTGTAAACTTATGTATTCACACATTTGAGAATAATAGAGAGGGCCAAGCCATTGGAAGTGGACCAAGGAGACATAGCCCAGGCAGGGTGAACTCATTCATCATGTGTTGTTGTGATACTATTTTGGTGAAGTTCATGTCTATTATATGCTGATGTTCAGTCATTTTTTATGTTAAATTGTAGATGAAATTTACATAAAAACACTCAAAAACTCATGTTAAAGCTTTAAATTAACCTCATGAATCCTTAAATAACATTTACATATTATGAAGAGGAATTTAACACAAGAAAACTAATTTTCCCATTTAGATCATGTTGGTACCAGAGCTCTTGGTTTTCTTTGTGTAAGGAGGATTTAACTATTTGCAAGTCAATGTGATGCTTACAAGGTTGAAGCTCAAGAGAGGAGAAGGGAAGCTCGTTGAAAGTCCCGAAGTTGGTTCAAAGAGAAGGAGTGCAAGGTTTCCACAATATCCACCACTACTTCTACCTCAAATTGTAGTTGAGGCTTCAGAAAGCATGCCACATGAGGGAGACCCTACAAATATGACAAATGATGAGAATATTTTTAGGAAGGATTTCTTTGACATGACAGAGATGGTGAAAGTCCTCTATGAAGAGGGGACTACCAGACTATAGGGTGAAAGCGCCAAGCCTCCAAAAGGAGAAGGTTTTGCAGGAGGAGAAGGTAATGAAATTGGTGGTAAACCTCCACACTCTCCACCATCATCTTGATCTTCATCTTCATAGGAATATTCACCCTCTTCCACTAATACAACCCTTACTCATACTCATCAACATACCTCAAAAGGAATTAGTAAGACACCCCTGTTAAAACTGGATGTTAAATTTGAACTGCCCATGCATAATGTTGAAGTGAACACAAAGAAGCTTGATAATTGGGTTCATCAGTTGGAGGTATATTGTATAATTGAAAACCTTCAAGATGATGACAAAAAGATTCAACTAGCTTCCTTGAGGCTAGAGGGTGCAACACTAGTATGGTGGGAATCCAAGACACAAGAAGAGATAAAAAAAAACATGGCGATCTCAATTTCTTGATCTGATTTCATTGTTTCAATTAAAGGATAGTTTTACCCTCTATCATACATGCATAAATCCATCATGAATTGGAAGAACTTTAGACAACTTAAAGGTCAAAATATGCAAGATTACACTCAATAAGTCAGAAGAAGGTCTCTAATGTTAGGTCTAGATTTGCAATCACAAGACATGTTGTTGAAGTATATAGGGGGGTTTACATAGTTACCTTAGGCATACCATCCTTATGTTTAATCCCAATAATCTAGATGAGGTGTGTGTGCAAGCCACTCATCTTGAGGCAAGAGGGAAAAATACTCCAGAAGAGGGTAGTAAAAAGGAATTTAAGGGTAAAGGAAAAGAAAATGGTTTCGAAGGGAAAAGAAAGAAAAATGCATCCATTAATAAGGAAGGAGAGAAAATAACATGCAAGAATTGTTCCAAAGAGGGTCACGATGAATCTCATTGTTGGAAGCTTCATCCTGAGATGAAACCAAAGAAATTCAACAACAAGGGAAAACAAAAGATAGTTCCAACCAGTCAATAGGATTTTTGGTCCGATTCGGGTGATGAAATAAACTTACAACCATCGGTATAAAATCTAAGGAGTCCATTGCCAACACTAGTACTTCAAATATACACAATGAAACTCCAAATGAAAAGAAGAGGATATAAATTTTTTACATAAGGGTAATATAAAAACATAGCAAAATTGATACTCTATTTGATAGTGGCTCTAGAGGCAATCTCATCTCTAAAAACATTGTCAAAAGTTTGAACTTGGAAACCATTCCACATAATACGCCATATCCATTAGGATGGGTGTGTGACAATGCACAATTGCAAGTAACTAGAAAGTGTAGATTGAAATTTGCCATTACCGCAAATTTCATAGATGAAGTGGAGCTTGATGTTATGCCATTAGACATATGTGGTATAGTTTTAGGTAGCCCGTATCTCTATGACAGAAAAGCTATCTTCCATAGACATGAAAAAAAATACCATTTGTTCAAAGATGGAGTAGAATACATTGTAAGATCCCATAGCAAGAAACTAAATCTTTCACTTGTAAATGCGGGGCATATGAAAAGAATAGTGAATTCTAGCAAGTGTTTTGTGCTTCTAATGATCAAACCCAAGAATGATATTGATAATGAAGCTTTTAAAGGTTGTGACTCAAGACTAAAATCTGAATTGGTTTATGTTGTTAACCAATATGATGAGATGTTTCAGGAACCAAAAGGATTGCCTCCTGATGGGCCTCTAAATTAGACATAAATTAAGGCCTATACCTCTAATTTAAAACATAAATTAAGGCCTATGACCATGCTTCAACACATTAAACCTCTCTTTCTGCATTAGATAATTTATTTTTAACTTTAATATATTCATTAGGAAGGTTTATGAATAAATGAATATTTGTGCCTACTATTATTTATTTTTGTAGAGTATTATGAGAATATTGGGCAGATTATGAAGAGTTGGAGGAGGAGATAATTTAAGGACTTGTTCCCTACTACTGGAGGATCAATAATAAATAATAAGTCAACAAGATATTATGGAATTATGGCACAACTTGTGGAACTCCAATGATTGAGAAAATCTAGGAATGTGTTCCACTAATCAAGGGAGTAGATCCACTAATCAAGGGATTTCGGTGGGGAAAGCTTCGTCCATTCATGAGGAATGATTCTTAATCATTTTTTATAAGTACCAAGTCGAATTTTCCTCTAGGGAATGATTGAGAAAATCTAGGAATGTGTTCCCAGCCATTTAATGCAAATTCCTAGTGTTGGGGACTAGATCCACTAATCAAGGGATTTTGGTGGGGAAAGCTTCCTCCATTCATGGGGAATGATTCCCAATAATTTTGTATAAGTACCAAGTCGAATTTTCCTCGAGGGGGGATTTTGGATTATTGTTATTGTGGAGAGAGCTTGTATTCTTGCAACTCCATTGTATTTTCTTACAAGGATGTAATTCTATTGATGAAAATAATGAAGACTGGTGTCATGTTCAGCTTCTAAATCTTGTTCTAATCCATAGGTATCTGAGTTTACTTGGGCTTGTCCATCCTAGGAACCTCAAAGCCCTTTTGTATCATTTTCTTTAATTCTTTTCGTTGCTTATTCACATGCATCTCTAGTTTTTATTTCTTTCTATTTCTGCATTTAATATTAATGATTTCTTGTTTTAGGATTGAGCTAAATGGTTGATGTAAGTTATTTTGCAATATCAAAAGAATTGTTTCATCATTGGAAAAGTTTTTTAAGTTCATAGTAATCATTGAGCTGCTTGGATTAGTCTTCTTATTCCCAAATCTAGATTGTTGGACCTCATTTTTAGCAAAGAACAGTAAATTTCTGCTATTTTTTAGAGCATCCTAATGAGCTTCAACTGAACTAATTCCACTTGCATAAGATCAAAAAAACGTTCTAGTTCATAACAAAAATTACCCAATTGCATTTTCACTTGATTTGGTTAGGCATTTCTTAGATTTACTAGCTCACTAGTTCTCGAATTTCTAGATTTTCAACTAGTAATGTTTTTCATTTTTTTAGAATGGGTTAACAGAGGTATTTTTGATTGATTCCACTTGTAATGGGGATCTAAGACATTCTAGTTAATAAAAAAAAATTCCCATCCAATTTCGATTTGATTTTCTTGGTCACTAAACCCTCACCAATTTAATCATTTCACAATGAAACCTCTCTAAGCTTTTTGAGTGAATCCATCCATCTCCCAACTTTGGTTTTGAGTTTTGAGTGATCCTATGAATTTTCCCACTCCATTACACCCATCACACACCTTTCCTAGGCCTCCCATCACCTCCAAAACCTCATAGTTTTATCTCGGCTGTATCCTATAGGTTCTGTAATTCGTACAGGATCATCCTGTAGGTTTTTGTTACATCTTGTAGGTTTTCCTAAAATGGCCTGTTTGAGGCCGAATGTATGGAAAATCTCTAGGAAGTCACCAAAAGCCTCCCAAGGGTATCCCAAACCATCCAAACATCTCCTAACATTTCCATCCTACCTCCGACATCCTTAATTCACCTACTACATCACCAAAGGAAATTAGTTTGCATATTTGATTTTGCTTGAAAAGACAAAAAGACAAAAACATATTTATTTCAGTCCCTTTACTTGCACATCAATGATATATGATGCTTCTTACTTCCATGCTTAGATAGTAGCATTTGGTTCATGATAATTTACCATTATTGGAAAGCATAGTTTCTTGGCAGTTAATTAGGAAATGGTGTGATTTAGCATTGAATTTTTGTCTCTTCCCTTGTACTTTCTTTCTTGCAATAGGTTAGGGTTCCATTTTGAACATTTCATTTTTTGCAACTAGTTTAGGATTTGAATTCAGTACATGCATTCCATTACATCATGACAGCAAAGGAAGAACACATTCTATGCCGCACATATAGTGCCGACACCTCTTAAGTTTGTACGAACCCCGAGTTGATAATTAAAGTCAGTAGCCTTGGGAGTTGCAACATTCTTGTTGCAATAGCAGGGCTCATCACTTTTTGGCATCGTTGCCAGGGAGGTGTTAAAGTATGCATTTTTTTCTTCCCTAGTTGATTCATTTCTTTTTAATTTTTGTAAAAACAAAAAAGTAATATTTTAATTAGGCATATTTAATTTCAAAAGTAGAAAATTGCATTGCATTATAGTTTTCATTCAATCATAAAAACAAAAACAAAATTCTCCAACACCAACCCAACCCCCCATTTGATCACATGGTGCAGTAAGAGCCATATCACCATTCACTTTTGTAGGTAGAAGAAGAAGATGGCGAAGAATGTAGAAGAAATTGATGGCAATGATGACAATGAGGAAGATCCTATCGAATTTCCCATTCAAGATAATGATGGAAGTGTGCACATGAAGAACATCCCTCCATCTTTTCTTCCAAAATTTCATGGTCTAAGGCGAGAGGATCTATAAAGCTTTCTCTTTGAATTTGAGATTGCTTGTAGATATTTTGGTTACTTATTAAAAACTCAAAAATTGAGATTGTTTTTGGAAACATTGAAGGATAGAGCTCTTAAATGGTTCACGAGTTTAAGGACTAATTCAATAAGAACATGGAATGATATGCAAAAGATATTTATAGAAAAATAAAAAGATCATGATCTTAAATAAGAAAAATTTAGAATGAATCAAAGAGAATATGAGAGTCTAGAGGATCTAATAGAGAGGTTCATGTATAATGTTAAGAGGGGAAAACTACATCATGTAAGATCCGACACACTAAAAACCCTCTTACTTAGAACAGTTAGGGATGAATGGATTGATCTCCTTAATTTCATGAGTAGAGGTGATGCTTATCAATTATCATTTATAGAAATTTTTGAAACATGCAAACACATATCAAGAGGAAAAGTAAGAGTAGGTAAATCAACATCAAGATTGGTAAGTCAAACTAAACTTGGAAATTTGTTTTATTATTTTAAAACAAAAATTCTTAGCAATCTAACAAAACAAGTAGAAATGTTAATAATGCAAGATGAAGGAAAAGAAAATGTTGATATTTGTGTTTCAGAATCACGAGATGTTAAAGTCACTACCAAGGCTGAAGGAAGTTTACCAAGAGGAAAATGGAGAAAGTCAATCACCAATGTAGCTATGTTATGTAGCTCCAAGAGGACCATGACAGCCTATTCATCCTGATATGATGCAAGAACCTAATTCACGATTTCAAGCTTATTCACATCCACCTCAAATTAATTGGAACAAACCCTTTCCTTGGAAACATTGTCCATATCAAAGCACATGAAAGTAGCTAGAGCATTACTCAGATTGAAAGGAACCAAAACAAACTCATAATGCCCATACCTGGTCTAGAAAGCAGTCTTATAGATATCCTCTTCTCTGATGCACACCTGATGGTATCCTTATCTCAGGTAAATATTTGAGAACATTATTTCTCCCTTCAACTAATCAAACAAATCATCGATCCTTGGAAATGGATAATTTTTCTTGATAGTCACCGTATTCACCTTTATGTATGTTGGGTTGTGTTATATTCTTTCCACATAGTTAACAGGGGGTTTGAGGGGTACCCGTAACCCCACTTTATGG
>APFE031203730.1:39462-84503 GCA_000404065.3 Pinus taeda | reverse complement strand
GTTATATTATTTCCACATAGTTAACAGGGGGTTTGAGGGGTACCCGTAACCCCACTTTATGGGGTCCAGGGCAGCGCCTCGAAAAATTTTGGTTTTGGACCCTATGTTAGGTTGGGCGGATCCACCTATGGTTTTGTGCATGATTTTCGCACATGTTTTTTGGACACGATGGTTTTTCGGTCCATGGTATTGGATGCTTCGGCATGTATAAATATGTATTGTTACATTGAAAGGAACATAATGAAAAATCAAGCTGGTAGTTCCGGTTTTGGGATCCAAGGGAAAATCTCTGTGCATATTTGTTTTTATGTGTTATGCTCTCGCATTGTTTATTTTTCTGTGATTTAGAATTCGTATGCAGGTAATTTCTGTACGAGGTTAAAACCTACACTGTAATCAATGTACAATCTGATAGTACCATCCTTCTTCTTCATGTAAAATACCGGTGCACCCAAAGGTTATACACTTGGTCTAATGTATCCCTTGTCAAGCATTTCCTTCAATTGCATGCTGGAATTGATGTGTGTTACAGATGTGTTGGTTGGTTGGCATTGATGTCAACCTAGTAGCATGCGTAAATATATGATGCAGGTGGATTGTATGTGGATGATGTGTTGCATATAGAGTGTGATCATAGGATTCCATGGTCCTCATGATTATGTTTTTGTTCTTGATTTGGATGATGGTGCTTTTCACTAGCTTGGAGGCCTTCCCATGCTGATGATCATCTTGATGATGTTGTTGCATAGAAATGTTGGTGGCTTCTAGAGGAGTTAGAGTTGAGGAGCCTTGTTAATTAGGTCTCCATGTCCTAGTTAGGTCCACATGTTTATGATGTTATACAATGGGCTTGAAGAGGATATACATGTGTCATTGGATATTTGGGAGATGTCTGGCAGGTATTGGAGCTGCATATTGATGGCAGAGATGTTGTGGAGAATTTTGATGGCCCATATGCTTAGTATGGTTGTTGGTTGGCATCCTAGTCAACCTAGTTTGATTTGCGATGATGTTGATGATATGGAAGTGACTTGATGAAGTGTTCTAGATGTGTCAGTGACTTCCATAGGTCCTATAGAGGCTTGTGAAGCTCTGGAAGAAGATTGAGTAGGATCTGAGCTAAGTTGACTGAGTTGTGATCATCCTTAGCTAGAATCACATGGAGCCAATCCTGTGGGAGCGGCTGAAGGGCTTCAGTCACTGGAATATAGGCCTATTGGAGAAACTGAAGGTCCTAGTCACATGGAGCATGTGTTGTGGGTGAAACCAAGGTTTTTCATGAGTTTTTCTCTGCATTCCTCACGTTTCTCAACAAATTTTGGTGTTATGACGACGTCCTTGATCAGAACTTTTTGGCATGTGGTTGGAAAAGTTCGTGGGATCTCTAGAAGTTGATCAAAGTTGAAGATATCAAAATAAAAGTCAATTTAGTGGTTTATTTGGTCAAGAATACTACCTCAACCAAATATTAAGCATGTAAAAAGTATTGTTGAGTGGTCCATAACCTCTAGCATTTACTAAGTGACTCAACATAGAAAATTGATAAATAGAGGATGACATTGAATCTATTTGGCTGGTTATTTTGGAGAGTGAGTGAGTATGCCATTATGAGGGAATTTTGAGTGAGTAGAGATTGTAGTAGCTGCTCACATAGTTTTTCAGAGTTATATCAAAGTATTATGAGAAGAAATCAAAATAGAGTGTAGAAGAAGATTAAGAATTTTTATGTAGTTTGTGGTAGAAAATTGGAAACATGTGGTATGTTTGAGCAAGGTGTTTTGGTGTGTGAAGTAGTGCAGAATTTACCTCTTCTGGGTCATATTTTTGTTTCATATTTTGTGTGCAGAGTGATGGAGTTGTTGGGTTGCTCATGTTGAGCGAATTGAGAACCCAGTTTGAAAATATATGAAACATGGTTCACATGAAGGAAGTGAAGGCATGGAGGATTCAGAATAGACATTTATTTGGTGGATTTAGTAGTCTGAAGATATTTCTCCATCCAATGGGAGTTGGAAAGTCCAATGGTAGTAAGGCAAGGACCGTTGGTCATGGGATCTTCCAATGGATAGATTTCTGTAGATCCATGAGAGAAACCAAATTCTAAATTGATAGATGTCAGCATACTGTAGAGGAAGCCAAGTCTTCCAACTTATGTGTGTAAGATAATCCATGTAAAAGTTTTTTCAGCATATTATACAATAATTGAGTAGTGCAACAACAATAGGGTGGTTTTTCTCCTGAAAGGGTTTCCACCAGAAATACTTGTGTTCTTATGTGTGCATGCTTGTGTTGATATTTCTCATGGTTATTATGTTGATTTATTTCTACATGCATTTTTGATGAGCTAATGTTGTGAATGTGCATGTATGTTTTAGGTTGTGAAAAAATATTTAAAATTGGTATAAAGGCCATCACTATTGATTCACCCTCCCCTCTTAATAGTGATCTAGTGTCCAACACTTGGTATGATAGTTGGTTCTCTTCATTGAAGCTTGACCACTTGGAGAGTAGTTCATGGATAATGGACTGAAGCAAGAAGAGGATGTATCAAAAGGAAAAGAATTTGAAGAAGGAAGAAAATCAATCCATTTGAAACGAAGCTACAAATTCCAAAATCTCACCAAAATCAGATGTGTCACAGCGTAGTATGTTGAAAGTTTTTTTTTTTTTTTTTTTTTTTTTTTTTTTTTAATTTTGATGACTCTATTGTGTTTGGTAGTGATGATGAGAAGGATATTGTTTTCATTAAGGCTAAATATGAATTAGCAATGGTTGTGATAAAAAAAAATTAGTTGTTCAAATGGATAAACTAACAATTGCATGTAGAGATAATAAGAAATTGTTGTAGAATTGTGATGAGAAGGAGAAAACTATCAAGGAGTAGCTCACTACCTTAAGAACCTAGGTGAAGGATTCAAAAATAAATGAAGAAGTAATGTGAAAAAAGAACAAAGAAAAGAAAGATTATGTTGAAGCACTCAAAAATGTAGTAGAAAAACTTGAGAAAGAAAATAGAAGAGAAAGAATAGCAGCTTGAAAAAATTAAGAGCAACATAGCATAAAGCAAATCTATATCTAACCTTCAAATAAGAGACGCAAGTTTAGTTGTAGGAAAGATTAACATACTAGATATAAAGAAGCCTACAAATAAAGTTATGAGAAGCCATGATAATGTTGGGGAAAAGGGGAAACAAATTCACCAACAACAAAGAAGAGATTTGAAAGGCGTTTCTATGCTTATTTGTTGCTATCAGTTTTAAGTATCTTGTAGAGGATCATGCTCCATGTGATGGTTATTTTTCATGCCATGAATAGCTATAGAGAGCCGATATATTGGGTTGATTGTTACTGCTACTGAGATCTTGATTTATGGTTGATGATTTGAAGAGGTTGATGCATGTCTCTTATGTGACTTCAATTGATAATATTTTATTACATATAGAGGACATGGGGATGATGCATGTCCCTTATGTGACTTAAATTGACAATATATTATTTCCATATAGAGGACATGTTTGGCATATGTTGTAGCCATGTATTTCATGTATTATTCTTGTACACTCTCATACTTATCATAATGGAACATTATTGATTCATGTATGCATTAAGAGAGAATCATGTGAGTCATGGTTCCGCCATATACAGGCTTATTGATGTAACTGTACAACCATATTTTATCATTTTAGAAGCCATGTACTTTGTTTCATATCATTTGTTCATAGTCATTGGTCCATCTAGAGTAGCCTCTTGCAAGGAGGCATTGGCACCTATATACATCAGTTTACATTCAACCATAGAGATAAATGTATTCAATGGAGCATGGTTGATACAACTATTGTGATATGTCATCATGGATTTGCTACTACCATGTCTACTTTAGAGAGATGATGCATCTAGACAAGCATTGTTGTTGTTTAAGTATGAGCTTTTTTACTGCTTCATAGTACACTGTGGAGAGGATGTATTTGATGTTGTTGCTTCATAGTTGGTCATATATATGTTTTTATTCTACATATTTGATCAGAGTTGTTGCTACTAGTTGGTCCTATTATGTTTCTTTTGTTGTGTGTAGTGATTTTGTCTACTGCTATTATTATGACATGGGTTATGTTGTAGTTGCTTCAACGGAGAGAGCATGTGTTCCAGTTATTGTTGTTGTTGCTTATTCTCATGCTACCATGGGAGATATATGTTGTTGCACCTTTGTGTTTTTGTTTGTCCATAGATTGTGCACAGGGGCTTCACTGAGTGAGCAATACCATACCACGTGGGTTCATATTGGGGGATATATATTTAGGAAAACATGACGTAATATATTGGGGGATGTATAGGGGGTAAAGGGTTTTGATATTGATAGGTATAAAAAATGAAGTTGAAAGTTAATGAAAAAATATAAAGGGGTATAAAAAATATTGATAAAAAAATGGATACCTACAATATCTATTTAAAGTAGGGGTTTTTAAATTGGCAAGGTGTATTGGGTTCATATTGGTAGGGGGTTAAATAATGTGATTTTTAGAGGTATTTTCCAATATGTAGTCAAATTAGGGGTATTGTTTAGTATGCCATGAACACACGTGATATGTCATAGATTCATTGAGTGAAGCCCCCGTGAGCTTGTGTCCAAGGGGAGTTCATTGCACATATTTTCCAGTTATTTTGTGGAGTGTTGTTGTTATCTTCAATCATGCACTCTATTATTCATCACCTGCGTATGGTTTTTGAGTGGATTCACTTTTGTTGATGGAGCCCATTGCTTTAGAGGATCTATAAAAAAAATTCCTTGACATATTTAACCCTTTTCCATTGATGTCAAAGGGGCAGAATGTGAGGATGAAGATTAGTTTTCATATGGTTGCTTTTAGATGAGGTTGCCATCAATGCCAAAGGGGGATATTGTTGGCATTGATGTGTGTTGCAGATGTGTTGGTTGGTTGGCACTAATGTCAACCTAGTAGAATGGCTATGTATAGGTTGCAGGTGGCTTGTATGTGGATGATGTGTTGCATATAGAGTGTGATCAGAGGATGTCATGGTCCTCATGATCATGTTGTTGTTGTTGAGTTGGATGATGGTGTGTTTCACTAGCTTGGAGGCCTTGTTGGTAATGTCAGCATTGTTGTCAATTGATTATGGTGATGATATTGTAAAAAGTCTTATTGATGTTGAATGTTAGATGGATTGAACTGTAAAAGGATGAAAGTGATGTGAAGTGAAAAGGCTATGAAAAGCAATGTGGAGGTTGAATATGATCAAATGGAATGTAAAATATTGAGACACAAGCTGAAAAGTATATGCTTTCATTGAACAAAATGTATGATACAAGATAATACGAATCTGATCTATATCTTTTAATCATTGATGATTGAGCTGTTTTATTTTAGTTCTATTTTATATTACAAAAGTTACAAATTGTTTTTAGAACTTAAAATGAAGATACAAGCTTGTGAACAATTTTTAGAAGACCAAGATACAATGCCTCATTTCACATTCCTGCAAAGAATAAAAACAACCAATAAGGATTTCTTATAAAATATACCATGTGGTATGGAAAGACTAATTTTGGAAGTGAAGAAATCTACATGAGAAAGTTAATGAGTAGTAGTAGAAGAGGCATAGAGTTGAAAAGAAGAAGTTGTAAAGACTTGTAGTAGAATTGATAGTAAAATTGTATATCAGGTAACCAACATTTGTGACTTGATATTGTGATTGAGATATGTTTGTCCCTATCTATGTTGTAGCATGATAAAGAACATGTTGTAGCCTATTGAGGTAGGAGCCTCCTGTGGATTGTAGCCTACAAAAAATTTGTGGGAGTTGGACCTTCCTTTGAGGTATGAGCCTCTTGTAGTTTGGAGCCTATAAAAATCTGATGTAATGAGTAGTAAGTTGCCTAATTTGTCTCCTTGATATAGATCCATCTTATAATTGGGTGATAATTGAGTTGTATAGGACTACATACTATTGACATATGGTATATAACTTCATTTACGTGATGGTGGTTGGTGTATCCCATTATTATTCTTCATTTATATCAATTTATTTGTTTACATTGGCTAGTGTTATAATATTATTGACAAAATTTTGGTTCATTTATATTAACACAACAAGTAAGGTAGTGTAAGGCAGTTTTATACTTGGTAATATTCTTTATGAAATTCAGAGACGTTTAAATCAATTCCATAAAGTTTGGGATGACTATATTCCTTGAGGAGCGGTAGCACTACCCGGGCATGAACCAAAGACCTTTAGTGTGTGCAGCTTGTTGACAAATATATTGCTAGTGGGAATTGGTTGATATAATATTATTATATGGAGGTGGTAGATTTTATTATAGTGATATATAGTTATCACATATAGAATATTGGTGCAACCCTATGTAATATTGTATGAATAGTGGTAGTGTTACATAATATTTGCATTGATAGAGAAAGAAATTGAATGTTACAATCTGAATCAAGATATCAATACCCAAAAATTTAAACAACTTCATTACTCCAGGTTATCGAGCTATGTGGTTATTAAGCTATTGAGGTCTTCATATCTCTTTATTGAGCTATATGGTTATGTTATCTACTATAACACCCTCCTCCTCCACGTTGTGTTTGTTTTTGGCCATTTCCTTCTCCACGTCGAACACACAACACAATGTAATCGCACAACAATTCAAAATTTCAACAAAGTAGGTATGATATTCAAACAATAGAAATAGTCTTTAGATTGATGGTGACACCATCAAAGAGGCGAAACACATCTTAAAATGGACCCTTCCCATACACAAATAGGTGAGGAACTTGTACACTCAAAATTTAGTTTCAAAGAATAATTTAAGGAATGTGAAGTAGCAACTCAAAGAGGCAAAGCAATCATCAAAGAAAAGGAGGGGCAACCTTGATATTCTGGCTAAAGCTGCCCAAAAATAAATTTTGCAACAGGAGAAAAGTTTTTAGTTTTTGTTCTTTGAAATTTTTCTCATATGCCCTGTTTTATTAAAGTTTTTGTTGAAGTCGCATAATGCCACAGTTTGATGATGTGATAGAAATTTTGAAGTTTTGAAGCAAGGACAAGGTGTTATAAGGTGTATGCAGGTGATAAATAGGCTCCTCAATTAGTTTTAAGTAGAAAAATCAATTACAAATTTGAAGTTTTAAATTTGCAATGCAAGTTGAAGTTATTTATCTTGGAGGCTTGCAAGCATTGGAAATAGTTCACACAATTTAAATTGAGCAACGTTGGTATTTTTAATGGAGTATCTCTTGAAAGGAATGGTGTTGGTATTTTAATGGAGTAGCATTGTCAATAATACATTAAGTTTTAGCACATATGAAGAAACATTTCTAGAATTTAATGATAAATTAACAAAATCCATGAATTAGGATTTATATCTTTCAAAATTTACTTATTGAAGTGTCCCTTATAAAATTATTTTCTGTAGTTTTTTATTGTGAATTTGCAAGATAATTTTCTTTTGGTTTTCCCTTGCCATTAACATGAAAGGGGGAGGTAACATTGGAGTTTTTTTTCTCTAAGGGCAGACAAAATCATAATGTTGTTATCAATGCCAAAGGGGTAGAATGTTGGTAATGTTGGCATTGTTTTTAATTGATTATGATGATGATATTGTTTAAAGACTGATTTATGTTGAATGTTAGATGGCGTGAACTACAAAAGGCTGAAAGTGATGTGAAGTGAAAAGGCTATGAAAAGAAATGTGAAGTTTGAATATGATCAAATGGAATGTAAAATATTGAAACACAAGTTGAAAAATGTATGCTTTCATTGAAAAAATATGTATGATACAAGATAATACAAATCTAATCTGTCTCTTGTAATCATTGATGATTGCGATGTTTTATTTTAGCTATATTTTATATTACAAAAGTTACAAATTGTTTTCAAAACTGAAAATGAAGAGAAAATCTTGTGAACAGCTTTTATAAGACCAAGAGATAATGACTCATTTCACATTCCTGCAAAGAATGCAAACATAAAATAATTCTTGCTTATAAACTATACAATGCGGTATGGAAAAATGACTTTTGGAAGTGAAGAAATATGCATGAGAAAGTTAATGATTAGTAGAAGAAGAGGCATAGAGTTGAAAATAATAATTTGTAAAGACTTGTAGTAGACTTGACAAAAAAATTGTATATCAAGTAACCAACATTTGTGACTTGATGTTGTGATTGAGAGATGTTTGTCCCTATCTATATTGTATCATGATAACTAACACATTGTAGCCTGTTGAGGTAGGAGCCTCTTGTGGTTTGTAGTCTACAGAAAATTTGTGGTAGTCGGAGCTTCCTTTGAGGTAGGAGCCTCTTGTAGGTTGGAGCCTACAAAATTCTGATGTAATAAGTAGTAGTAGCTTACCTTCACATCTCTTTCATCCTAAAATTCATGGTTTTCTCCCTTTAGGGTTTCCACTTATATTTGGTGTCTTCATGTGTTGGTTTTTGAATTTTTGTGAATGATCTTGAATACTTGATAAATATATCTATAGATTTTTCTTTCTAATACCCGCAAAAGGAATTCAATAATAATCGAGCAAATAAATAAACCATTTTCTACATAAGAAGAAAATTAAGTTGAGAAAAAGTACAAATATTAAATTATTGATCCATGCACCCCCACTCCCCCAGTGATTTCCAATCATAAATATCAGACCTTCCCATTATGATGATCATCTTGATCATGGTGTTACATACAGATGTTGGTGGTTTCTACATGAGTTAGAGTTGAGGAGCCTTGTCGATTAGGTCTCCATGTCCCAGTTAGGTCAACATGCTGATGATGTTATATATTGGGCTTGAAGAGGATCTACATGTGTCAGTGGATTAATGGAAGATGTATGACATGTAATCAGGCTACATATTGATGGCAGAGATGTTGTGGAGAAGTTTGATGGCCCAGATGCTTAGTATGGTTGTTGGTTGGCATCAGAGTCAACCTAGTTTGACTTGTGATGATGTTGATGATATTATAGTGACTTGGTGAAGTGTTCCAGAGGTATTAGTGACTTCCAGAGGTCCTACAAAGTCTTTTCAAGCTCTAGAAGAAGATTGAGCAACATATAGGTTGAGTTGACTGAGTTTTGTTCATCTTTAGCCATATTTGCATGGAACCAATCCTATGGGAGCATCTGTGTTGGCATTATGATACAGGTGTTGTCCTTGATGGCAACTCACTCAGAGGTTTGATACAGGTGATGGCAACTTAATTATATGATAGATCAGAATGTAGCAGGTCAAGAGAGAGGTATACGCAAGTTGAACGTGATGAAAGTGCGTATATACGCGGGTTAGCGGAGAAAAAGGTGCCTATACGTATACATGCAGGTTCACAAAAGGAAAAGCGCGTACATGGTTTTGGTCTGTGGTATTTGGTCCATGGTATTTTGGTATTAATCCATGGTATTTGGTTCAAAATGACAACCCCAGGTATTGGGTCCATGGTATTGTTTCTACATGGTTTTGGACCATGGTATTGAGAGAAGCCTAACCTATATAAGGAGAAGATCATTAGGCAAAGGGGGAGAACAAGGAAGGGATGTCTGACGAAGTGGGAAGATCTAGTATTGCTGGTTATCGGTTTGTGCTGCTTGGCTTGGGTTGGATATGACATCGAAGGTATAAGCAATTATCTTTAGATCTGTACGCGGGTTGTCTCTAGTGAAAGCGCGTATACACGCGGTTTTGATATAGTCAAGTAGCGTATGCATTATAAGATTTGGTGTTTCAGGTTGCTGTTGATTCTAGTGGTTGTTGCAATGTTCTGGGCTCTGGTTTGTGCTCTGTGTTTTGATGACAGGGTTTCAGTGATTCAGTATTGGGTGATTTAGTGATTTATGATACAAGTATAAGTTGATGATTGTATTGCAGCAGTGATTATTTTGTACTTATGGATCCAATCTGAAAATTGATGAAACGTGGTCCCTGAAGAAAAGAAGGTTGCAGCCTTCTGTAGGTCATCACCTACATACTAGTATATCCACTAGTACAAGAGCTAAGGGGATTGTAGCTCCCTTCCAGAAGTAGCTGGAAAAAGAGAGAGGGTTGTAGCCCTCTACAGGTTGAAGCCTGCGTGCTGGTAAAGGACTGCACTAGTACATTGTAAAAGAAGTTTCTTATTAAAGGAAGAAAGAGACGAATTGCAGCAGGTGGTTTTCACCCACATTGGGTTTCCACCTTATATCATGGTGTTCATGTGTGCTTCTTATGTGTGATGATCTGTACTGTTTTACTACATCTGTTTACAGTTAATGTGGTTAATCATGTTCTGATGCATTTACTGAAGATAAGCTAACTGAATCATAAGATTACTACATGTACGCTGGTTGCATTTAACACAGTTGCATATATACGCGGATATACTGAACTGAAGCCGCGTATATAAATTTGAGTATGAAAAAGAAAAGTAACTGATTTGATAATACTGATTCACCCCCCCTCTCAGTATTATTTCCAACAATTGGTATTAGAGCAGGTCCTTTTGAGGAAGCTTGATCGCTTGAAGGAAAAGATCCATCAGAATGGCTAATCCAGAACGAGAGGCACACATCAGGCCACCAATCTTTGACGGGAGCAACTTTACCCACTGGAAGATAAGAACCACATCATATCTACAATCGCTTGGAGCAGAAGTTTGGAGAATCGTAGAAAGTGGATACAAATTCCCATCAGCAATTCCTATAGATGCAGCCGAAAGAAAGCAATATGAGCTCAAAGCCAAAGTTGTTACTGTCTTATTGGGAAGTTTGCCACAATCAGAATTTATGAAGGTCATTCATTTCAAATCAGCTAAGGAAATGTGGGACAAAATCATTCTAATCTACGAAGGAGATGAACAAGTAAAAAGAGCAAAGCTTCAAACTATTAGAATTCGGTATGAAAATCTTAAGATGCATAGTAATGAAAGCATAGCTAACTACTTCTTACGTATGGATGAGATTGTAAATTGTGTGAGGGATTTGGGTGAAGAGTTTAAGGAAGTTGTCTTAGTTGAAAAGGTTTTGAGATCCCTGTCTGCTAAATTTGAGTCCAAAGTGTCTGCCATAGAAGAAAAGGAGAATCTGCAGAAAATCACCATGTCACAGCTTCACGGAATCTTAACTACTTTTGAGATGCGAAAAGAGGAACCATCAGAAGCCGCATTCAAAGAATCAGGATACATGTCAGAGGAAGAATATGAGGTAAATTTTGTCAATAATCTTGAACGGGGAACTGGGTGATTCAAAGGTAAGCTACCTTTCAAATGCCTTTCATGTGGTAGAGTTGGTCACTATGCTGCTAGATGCCCTCATAACAAAAGAAAGATGTCTGAAGAAGGTAATAGAAGCTATTATACCATGTTAAAAGTAATGACTCATTCAATGGTAGTGAAGACATTAGAAGTCTCATGGCATATGAAAAGAAGAATGCAGAAACTGAAGAAGTTACCAAATTAAACGAACAATTGGAGACAGTAACCAGGGAAAGGGAGAAATTGCAGGATATAGTAAAAGATCAGAGCATAACAATTCAGAGACTTGAATTAAAGATCCTCTCTCTAAAAGAAGATCTTCAAAAATCAAAGGAGCAGAACAGAGAAGCTCTTGAAGAACATGAAGTGATCAAATTAAAGCAACAAGTGGAAGAAGGAAGAAAATCTGAAGAAGACCTAAGGAAACAGTATCTGGAAAAGGAAGAACAACATCAGGTTGAGGTAAATATCTTAAAAGGTAAATTAGAAGAAAAGGATAAATTGTTGCAATTTCAAAATAGTACTAAGATTTTGGATGATATTCTTGGTAGTCAAAGATCTCCTGGTATCAAAACTGGTCTAGGATTTTATGAATCTGTTGAAGGTGAATCTAGCTTACAAGGTGAGGCAAGAAACTCTAATGAGAAATCTGAAATGCACAACGAAGAGATGAGAAGAAAACCCCATCAACAGCCAAGGAGAGAAATTATTCAAAGGAAATCTTTTACTCCTCCACTGAATAATGTTGAATGCTATGTATGTCATAATCTTGGACATGTTGCAACCAGATGTAGAAGTAGAATGGTTCAAGACCATCACAAAATATCATCACATCCCAGGGATTTCAGAGGATGTTTCTTTGCCTACAATGCATATGGACACAAAGCAATTGATCGCAATAGAAGGAACATGAAATATGTAAGATGTTATACATGCAACAAATTTGGACATAAAGCAAGGAAATGCTGGAGCAAAT
Organism: Pinus taeda; assembly: GCA_000404065.3. Lineage (NCBI taxonomy): Eukaryota > Viridiplantae > Streptophyta > Pinopsida > Pinales > Pinaceae > Pinus > Pinus taeda. Next base: position 72,286 of record APFE031203730.1, on the reverse strand, counting down.
TCCAAAATTCAAAACAAGAGGACTATACATTATCACAGACAGAATTAGAGACAGAAATATGTGACATTACTCAGTTAGCTGACATAACAGACACAGGGGAAACTGAAAGTGAAGAAATTCAGTATTCCATCTTGCATACGGTGATATAATGAAGATAAGTCACGTATATATGCGAGTTACAGGCTGCAGAGTCACGTATATGGAGAACAGAAGAAAGGGCAGTAGAACAGACCCAGGAAATGGTTCGGTCATGATATGAAATGGTTGGCATAGACTCAGGGGGAGCATGGATGGATTGATACAACTTGGCATATACAAAGGGGAGCTCAATCAGAAACTTCAGCATGTACTCAGGGGAAGTATGGACAACAGAAGGTATACCAAGGAAGAGAATATCTTGGTCCGCCCTTTTCCCTTGATGTCAAAGGGGGAGAGTGACTTGGTGTGGTGGTTTCCATCAAGTCCAAAGGGGGAGATTGTTGGCATTATGATACAGGTGTTGTCCTTGATGGCAACTCACTCAGAGGTTTGATACAGGTGATGACAACTTAATCAGATGACAGATCAAAATGCAGCAGGTCAAGAGAGAGGTATACGCAGGTTCGTGATGAAAGTGCGTATATACGTGGGTTAGCAGAGCAAAAGGTACGTATACGTATAGACGCAGGTTCACAGAAGGAAAAGCGCGTACATGGTTTTGGTCCATGGTATTTGGTCCATGGTATTTTGGTATTGATCCATGGTATTTGGTTTGAAATGACAACCCCAGGTATTGGGTCCATGGTATTGTTTCTACATGGTTTTGGACCATGGTATTGAGAGAAGCCTAACCTATATAAGGAGAAGATCATTAGGCAAAAGGGGAGAACAAGGAGGGGATGTCTGACGAAGTGGGAAGATCTAGTATTGCTAGTTATCAGTTTGTGCTGCTTGGCTTGGGTTGGATATGACAGTGAAGGTATAAGTAATTATCTTTAGATCTGTACGTGGTTTGTCTCTGGTGAAAGCACGTATACACGCGGTTTTGATATAGTCAAGTAGCGTATGCATTATAAGATTTGGTGTTTCAGGTTGATGTTGATTCTAGTGGTTGTTGCAGTGTTCTGGGCTCTGGTTTGCGCTCTGTGTTTTGATGACAGGGTTTCAGTGATTCAGTATTGGGTGATTTAGTGATTTATGATAAAAGTATAAGTTGATGATTGTATTGCAGCAATGATTGTTTTGTACTTATGGATCCAGTCTGAAAATTGATGAAACATGGTCCCTGAAGAAAAGAAGGTTGCAACCTTCTGTAGGTTAGCACCTACATACTAGTATATCCACTAGTACAAGAGCTAAGGGGGTTGTAGCTCCCTTCCAGAAGTAGCTGGAAAATGAGAGAGGGTTGTAGCCCTCTGTAGGTTGAAGCTTGCGTGCTGGTAAAGGACTGCACCAGTACATTGTAAAAGAAGTTTCTTATTAAAGAAAGAAAGAGACGAATTGCAGCAGGTGTTTTTCACCCACATTGGGTTTCCACCTTATATCATGGTGTTCATGTGTGCTTCTTATGTGTGATGATCTGTACTGTTTTACTACACCTGTTTACAGTTAATGTGGTTAATAATGTTCTGATGCATTTACTGAAGATAAGCTAACTGAGTCATAAGATTACTGCATGTACGCTGGTTGCATTTAACACAGTCACGTATATACGCGGATATACTGAACTGAAGCCGCATATATAAATCTGAGTATGAAAAAGAAAAGTAACTGATTTGATAACACTGATTCACCCCCCCCCTCAGTATTATTTCCAACAATCTGAAGGGATCCAGTCACTAGAATACATGCCTATGGGAGAGACTAAAGGTTCTAGCTGCATGGATCTTATGTTTTGGGTGTGACTAAGGTTTTTCACAAGTTCTGCTATGCATTCCTCACACTTCTCAACTAATTTTGGTGTTGTGGCAATTTTAATTATCATAATGTTTTGGCATATGGTCGGAAAAGTTCATGGGTCCTCTAGAAGATGACCAAGGTTGTATATATCAAAACAAAGTGGATTTAGTGGTTGATTTGGTCAAGAATCCTACCTCAACCAAATATGAAGTGTGTGAAAAGGATTGTTGAGTGGTCCATAACTTGTACCATTTACTAAGTGTCTCAACACAAAAAATTGATAAATAGAGGAGAGCATTGAGTCTATTTGGTTTCTTATTTTGGAGACTGAGTTATTATGCCATTATGAGGGAATTATGAGTGAGTAGATATTGAAATAGCTGCTCACATAGTTTTGCAGAGTTATATCAAGGTATTGTGAGTAGAAATCAAAATAGAGTTGAGAAGAAGATTCAGAATTTGTGTGTAGTTTGGGGTAGAAAATTGTGCAGCATGTGGTTTGTTTGAAAGATATGTTTTTGGTGTGTGAAGTAGTGAAGAATTTGCATCCTTTGGGTCAGGTTTTTGTTTCAATTTTATGTGCAGAATGATGGAGCTATTGGGTTGCTCATGTTGAGAAAATTGAGAACCTAGTTTGAAAATATATGAAACGTGGTTCGCATGGAGGAAGTGAAGGGATGGAAGCTTCAAAATAAATGGTGATTTGGTGTATTCAGTAGTAGAAAGATATTTATCCATCCAGTAGGAGTTGGATAGTCCAATTGTAATTGGGTGAGGATCATTGGTCGTGGGAGCTTTGAATGGATATATTTCCATAGATCTATGAGAGAAACATAACTATGAATTGATAGATGTCATCATACTGTAGAGGAATCCAAGTCTTTCAGCTTATGGGTGTAAGATAATCCATGTAAAATTTGTTTAGCATATTAATATAATAATTGATCATCGCAACAACAACATGGTGGTTTTTATCCCAAAGGGGTTTCCATCAGAAATACTTGTGTTCTTATGTGTGCATGCTTGCGTTGATATTTCCCATTGTTATTATGTTTTGATTTTATTGTTTCTTACATGTTTTGATGAGAAAATGTTGTGAATTTGAATGGATATTTGAGGTTGTAGAAAAAGACTTAAAATTGGTATAAAGGCCATCACTACTGATTCACCAACCATCTTAGTAGTGATCTAGTTTCCAACACTACAGCTTCAATTCCACTATCTCTAGAGTGCTCATCTTGTAAGGTGCCTTTGATGCTAGTGCTACTCCTAGTACCAACTCAATAGAAAAATCCACTTCCCTCTGGGGAGGAAAATCTAAAATATATGGTGGAAATACATTTTGAAACTATTGCAAGATAGGGTGCTACTTGAGGAATTCCTCATCCTCAACATCCTTACCCTTGTCACTAGAAATATGAACTGCAAATAGTACAAAACCTTTATTCTAAGTGTGCTTAGCCGACATAGTTGTAACCATCCTCACTGATGCAGGATTATTCTTTCCCTATAAGATTATATTTTTCCCATTATCATCCAGGCACTTAATAGCCTTTTCATAACAATTTACTTTGGTCCTGTGGTGGTACAACCAATCCATACCCAAAATCATACTATGATCCCAATGGAAACACATCTAGATGTTTCGATGTAGGCATACTATTCAGATCAAATGTACAAGCTCTTACCCAATGATGAACTTGCTTCTTAGTACCTGTAGCTAACTACACCAACCAAGACTCTTTATGAACTTATTTTCTCATCCCACACTTATCCCACCAGGTAAGGATTACCATAACTATAATTAGATCAAGGGTCAATTAAAATAGAAATACATTGATCACATATCTTACCTTGCATCTCAATAATGGATGCCTGGTGATATGAGGAATGATATGGCCAACATCCCCAACTGTTTACACCTTGTAAGAACTGTATATCTGAGGCATGCCACCTTTGTATAACGGGAAATCCTTCTTGCGATGATATTTTCCCCAATCTGGAACTGCAATGGTCCCCTACCATCACCTCTATTCTCCTACTCTCCAAGTTGAGGTCCATGTTATGTCTCAATTTCATTATACTTCTTGCAAGGAGCAACATTTTCTTTCTCACCTACATCCTGATTTATTCCCTTCTTCAATGGCCACTTCCCTTTAGCTTTCTCATTCCCCTTCAAATCATGCTTAGGATCAGATTTATGCTTTGATTTCTCATAGAAATGCTTCAATTTCCTAATGGTTTCCTGCATCGACCAAGGATCATCAAACTCAATCTGATATTTATATGTTGCTAGCAGCTCATTGATGAACCTTTGAATATTTTCTTTCTCATCATTGAGGTTAGGAACATACCTCAACAACTCAAGAAACCTGCTAGTATACTCATTATATATCATATAACCCATCTGCAACACATAAAACGCTTTAGCTTTGTCATCATAATATATTTCAGATAGGTACTTCTTCTTGAAGAGTTTCTCAAACTCATCCCGAATCAAGTCTTCTTCTCGAATTCCTCTGACATTCTTGACATATTACCACCAGTATTTTATTTCTATTTAAGACTGGAGGTATTTATTTTGGCCTTCATGTTCTCTAAATAGCTATGCCATATGAATAATTTCTTCATCCCAAGCAACCATGCCTTTGCATCTTCTGACTTCTTCATCTCTCCATCAAATGTAGGAGGTTTGAATCTCTTGAACTCCTCTGGCAAGTACTCACTCCTATAAACATGATGGAAATGATGATGGTTATCATGTCTCCTAGATGAGGAACATGAATGAAACACATACATACCAGTCCTCATGTCAGGAGTATCCAATGATCTGCCACCTATGACTGTGTCCCCTGTATCAATCATGTACCTTGATCGAGACCTAGTACCATATACCCCATTAGTTTTCTCTTCCTATTCTTGACTAATCCTTAGATGTCCCTAAATTTTCAAGTCTGAAAAACTATACAGGGTCACTATATTAACCTCTACCTTCTTTTCCTGAGCCCTCGTAAGTATTTCCTAGGCCTCAACCAGCCTTTCATTATCTTCCTTGCAACTTATGGTATTTTCCCTCAAATTCCTCAATGTATCTACTATATCAGGAGAATAGTCATCTTGTTGTTGCTCAACTGATCTGTAGGGAGAGTCACATGAAATTTAGTCCACCATTTCTCATCATCTCTAAATCCTCTTCCTTCTATAAACATGTTGTGTTAGATTAACCAAATATATACCATAACCAAAATCATACCTCAATGACGTTAACGGGAGGCTATCTCATCTACAAAATCAATCCAAATTGGTATGATACATGTATTTACATAACCATGTCAATACATCAACATCATGCATGACAACGCTAGCTATATATGATGAAATCATGCATGATAACCAAAACCATGACAATGCATGCATAACAAAATGCATTTATACCATCAGGTCCAATTGTTTGAACCATTCTCTGATACCAATTTATAACCACCCCTACAACATTTTCCCACATTAACTGCCCTTCTAGGATAAACATGAGCTTAGGACTACTATAACATGACCCAACCTTCTAGCTTCACTAAAGAAGTGAAGTTGACAAACCAAAACTTCACTAACCTCCATTAGGAGCTATGAAACGCCTAGGAGCCAAACAACTACTCTAGGTGCCCAAAACCTGAGCTAAATTTCCTCTTTAGTGATTTGGGCCCCCAGTCGAATGCATAAGCCTAGAAGTTAGTGACCACAACCCAAAATTGTTAGTTCTAAGCATGCGACCCTGGAATTAATGGAAAATTTTCAAGGCTTGACTCCCAATCATTGCCCAGAATTTAATGATACTTTATAGAATGATATATAAATCAAGACAAATCCATTCATATAAAACTTATTTAAGAATTAACCTAACTAGGCCTAAACATGACAGTCATTTCATCAAACATATGGTTAACATGAAATCTACAGGTCATGAATGGATCTCTGAACATTGGGGCCTAAAACCTATCTGAGATTCACCAAGAAGGTCTAGTTCTGTCTCTTAATAGCTAAAATAACATTTGTTAGCTCATGCATTCATCAACCAACCAAATACATATCAATTCATGAACAATCCATAACTAGAGTATGTAACAGGTCCATGCTTATAAGCTGCAAATAATGATCATAGTAACCATGACATAACAAACATCAAATCATCATATTAACCAGTACAAATGCTTCATATATTTCCATAGAGAAGTAGCTCTCATTAAATGATGAAAAAGCTAACCAAGTTAGGTACTTCCACGTACCACCCGACCATAGATTAGGCTTAACCAAATCTTTCTTTTAGCTAATCACCCCTGTTCCATATTCCAAGCATGAATGTGAGATCTTATGGGATAAACCAAGAGATAAACAACTAAGGGAATCCAAAGGATAAACCACCTCCACCCTCATGCTACCATGATCTTACCTAAACTGTTCTCAAGATGACAAAACTAAACCAAGCTTGGATGCCTCAAAATTCCTTCACCATCCCTTGAGGAATTTTCGAGTCTCCACACACCTGTTGAGGGCTTCCCTAAGAAAAGCGTATCCACCCTGAACCCTTGGGATTTTCCTTAGACCACCTCGCCCAGATGCAAAACCTTCTGGAAATCCAAATCTCAATCAAGAACGAATCCATCGCACCATGGCTATCTAGGAATTGGCAAGAAAGCATTGAAACCACTGTCTAACCAAGAAAAACCCATTTCAATGACGAAAAATTAACCAAATACACAAATTAATGAACCATGCATTCACACTTAAACTAGGAAATCATACATGCAACCTTTTACCTGCAAGTCCTCCTATTGAAGCTGCTAGATCTAGTCCTTCCTTGATTGTATTTTTCATTCCTTGTCCTTTCTTTTCTTTCTTGTTTTCTTTCTTATCTTGGTGCTACTCTCCTCTCTCCAACTAATTCCAAAGTGAAATTGACAAAAGGCCCCAAATGGATGCTCTGATGCCTCTAATTTCTTCATTTTCCCTCTATTTTCATTCAATTTCCTCCTCATGCAAACCTATGGCCTTTCATCTTCCTGTTCTCCTATTTTCCTTTATTTTCATAAATAAACGCCAATAATTTCCACTTTGCCTTTCCAAAGCCTTTTCCACTGCATTCTACAATTTCCTTAGCCATAATAAACAACAAGTGATGCGCACAATGATGTTTTACCCAACATTCATCTTGGAATGTGTGTCCTATGACATTGGCCTTATTTTTCCTTTCATAAATTTATTACACAAAATTTTAACCCAAGGTTGTTACAATGGGAGGTCAAACTTCCATTTTACTTCATAGTTGTTTTTTAATTTTTTGAGAGGTTTCTAGAGACAAGGCCTACTTTTGGCTGCCGCCTTCCTATGCCGTTGAGTGAGGTATAAATGCACATGTGGGGCAAGATGATGCCCAAGAGGTTCCAACTAGAGTATCCAGCCATAATTTCCATCAACGCACTGGGGCTACTAGCTAGTGAGGTCAGCCACATGTTCATCATGGTGTCGTGTCCTTACGCAGGGATGGATTGGTGACAGTGTTTGAACATCCTCTGCACATAGGATGAGCTAGAAAATGACATAGGTAATAATAGTGTTTTATTTAAATTAATCTAGTTTCATTTTATTATCTTAATTAATTATAATAAAATTTATTAGATAAAGTTCTTTAACTTGTTTGATTAAATTGTTTAATGAAAATATCTAATTATTGTTTTTGTACTATATATTTTGTAGATATTAGCATATTCGTTGGGGACATGCCTCCTCTCCATAGGATGCATATGTGGAGACATTCAAGGCTGAAATGGGTGAGGGACGTCCTTAAATGCAAATACTCGTGGGCATGTGTCCACATAGCCTAGATATTAGATTGAGGATGGAGTTGGGCGACCAAATCTATACACTTTTGGTTGAGGAGGGAGTCTGCCATGCGACAACTTGAGACATGGGAATATACTAGTCTCCTCAATCTCTTGAGGGACTTGCCACAAAATATTATGAGTATTATGTGTCATATCATCGGAGCTAGTAGGCTACTGACAGTGAGGAGGGATGACGATGAAGTTACACAGTCTTCACCGAGTACTACCCCATTGAATGATGATCAGGGTGGTGAATGTTCTGGTAGTACTCCACCTCCTCCTCCTTCAACTCACCCAATACTTGCTTCTCCTCAAAGAGCAGAGCATCCACTTCCTCCTCCACCTCCTACTTCGACTCTTCAGGCAGTTGACCATCCATCATCTTCTACTACAAACCAGACCTGCACTACTACTATCGTACCAACTATTTTATAGGAGTTTAACTTGTTTGTATATATGTATGGATGGTTTATTTTTTTCTATTCATGTTGATGTACTTAATTTATATTTCGGTTTTGATGTGTATATTGGTAGGTGATGTCAAATATGTTCATTTAATGTGCTTGTAGATAGATATATGTTATAGTAGTTATTTGACATGAGATATATATTTGACGATGTGTGCAGTGATGATGTTAGACAATGTTTGTGTTTTGTTAAATGTGATCATGGTGAGATGCTTTGTTAGATTATTATATTTGTGTGCTAGCGAATAACATTTATATGTGCTAGAGATGCATATAATTAGATGATGTTCGTGAACTAGAATGTGTATTTTAGATGATGTTTATGTTTGTTTGATGGTTATCATCATGATATTTATTTTTATGAAATGATATTTATTATAGATTATGTATTAGTGAACTTATATCAAAATTTTATATATGAAATTATATGAAAAACAACTTACTTTAAATAAAAAATTGCAAAGATATTTTTATAAATTACAAAGTTTAATATGGTTGAAACTCTAATTGTAAAATTACCATTATTATTTTTCTATTGCATAGGTAGTTCATATATAATCATTCGAACCAAATTCTTATTCAAACAAGGGTTGCGAGTGGCATAGTCCCTACGTATAGAAAACATATAAAAAAAATTGTTTATAGAACATATCTAAAAAAATAGTCACTACAAAACAAAATCAATTTTACACGCAATTAAATTGTACAAACCTCTAAACAAAACTACCTTTCTAGTCATAGTCAAGCGTAGAAATAATAAAGTTGTGACCTCTACTTATAATACAAGAGTTAGACAATATCTAATTAATCTTTGTAATTAAGCTTCAAAACATATGTTGCAACATGTAATCAATAAATAAAGATTTCAAAATATTTATAGTAAAATTAAAATATATAACTCATTCGTTTATAAAATCAACTATAATAAAAAAAATTATTGTTCATAAAATATTGGATTATAAAAATAACATTACAATTAATTTTATTTTATAGCTTTAATAATAATTTTTTTTATTAATAATAATTATGAATGAAGCATTATTAGAAAATGTATTAATTAATTATAAATATTATTTAAAATAAAAAATTTAAATTAATATGTATTTATAAATTTTAATTTTAATTAGTTTTTAATTTCTAATGTTTAATTAATAAATAAGAAAAATGCAAACAATAAACTATTATCAAATAATATTATTTAAAAAAAAATTATTTAAGTTTATTTAAAAAATCAATTTATTGCTAAATTTAAAAACCTTAAGTTAGAATTTTTTATAATTAATTTAGATTTAATATAACATAAAAATTATATTTTAATTAAATTTAATTATCATGAGAGTTTCAAGAAATTTAAATTTAATACCTTGATGAATAAAAAACAATATAATTAGCATGTGAGATTGTTAGATGTGATCACGACGATGATGCCCTATTAAATTATTATATTTGTGTGCTAGCTAATGACATTTATATGTGCTAGAGGTGTATATAATTAGATAATGTTAGTGAATTTGAATGTGTATTTTAGATGATGGTTATGCTTGTTAGATGGTTATCATCATGATGTTTATTTTTCTGAAATGATATATATTTATTATAGACTAATATTTGTGAACTTATATCATATTTTTATGTATGAAATTATATGCAAAAAGAGTTACTTTAAATTAAAAATGCAAAGATATTTTTACAAATGAAATTTTTTTAATATCACTAAAATTATAACTGTAAAATTACCATAATTATTTTTCTAATGTACAGATAATTCATACATATTCACTCTAACATAATTCTTTTTCAAAAAACAATTACATGTATGAATAAATGTTATTTCCCATTTTACTATTTACTCTATTTGAATAGACTTTTATACCCTTAAAAATGTTATTATAAAAAAGTTATGATCTCCAATCATAAACATTTTATTGGCCCTAAACTCTTATGGATGTAAATCGTCCTATATTTGTTGTTTTGACATTATTTCATAAGTAGATTTCTATCAAATGTTTAAATTACTTCATTAATTGTGGTTTTAGTCAAGATTGGGGGCATAATTTTAAATATTTCCAAAAGAAATGATAAAAGTATGTAAACTAACAAACATGTATGTTGATAACCAAATTATCACAAACCCCAATTTAAATTTATCACAAACTTAGAATTAAACAAATATAGTTTTAAGTGTAAAAACATTTACAATGCAAAAAAAAAAAGTATAAAAATGTTTTTGAATCTTACCAATTATATAAAATCCTAACAAGACATAAACAACAATATAATCAGTGAAATAAATAAAACAAAAGCATACAACAATGGGATAAATGATGAATTGACACAAGTATAAATCACTCTCCATTTTTATCACCCTTATTATCTTGCTCGCTTGGCATGACAACATTGTTGCTCTAAAAAATACGTTTTGATCTAGGGTCATGTCTTAATATGAACCACCAATTCCTATCCAACACATTTGGGTAAAAAAACACATGGTTGCAATGTTTGGGGAAAACATAAGGCTCCCTAGCTTCATGCCACATCTTTCTAGAGTTGATACCTAGCAACCCACTATCACAATATTCATGTTGGAAACCTTTGAGCACTACTGGGGGGAGCGGGGCGGGGGGGGGGTGTGGGGTGGGGGTGAATTAGTAGTGTGATCTATATATGATTTTTACCAATTTAAACTTTACTTACCAAATCACATAAATGTTAGCAGAAACACATTAAACATGTGCATCACATAAATATAACTGAAAACCATAAGCAACAATATAAGAAATAAATAATGCACACAATCACATCAGCACACATAAGATACAAGATTTCTGGTGGAAAACCTTTTGGGAGAAAAACCACCCTTGTTATTTTTTCTCTTCTCTAAATTTCTATTAGTCAAGCAATTGGTCTTTTACATAGCTTGCTGACTTCTATCAACGTGGAGAGTTGACCTCATATATAGTATGCCAACACCCATTGGCTAGGAGACTCGATGCTACTAATCAGCTTAGGATACTCTGTTCTCTATGGATCTGCATACTACCATCCACTAAAGCCCACCATGATCAATGATCCTTGCCCAAGTCTGATTAGAATATCCAACTATCATTGGATGTGAAATTGTTCCTTTTACTGAAGCTTTTCTATCACGTCTCCTCTCTCATGAAGTCACTCCTCCTCTAACACTATGCAAACCTATTTTCATCTATTTTAAAATTGGATCCCAAGACACTATGCTAAAAAAGAATTCAACTATGCTTACATTCTCTCATCAACAAGATCTCATCATCAAAATAAAGTATGAATACCACAAGAAGTGTGCTCTCCAAAATAGAAAAATAGTGGCCACAACAAATCTAGTGTGCACAATATAATCAACAACAAAAGACACTATGATTATGTGCCAAATGCATTAGAAAATGCTGTAGAAAACAAGTGTGAGAATCACCATAAAAAATACTACCCGACAACATACATAAACTCTCCAAACTATCTCCGCTCCAACAATTTCAATTTTGATCCATTTTGTAGCATGCTTTAGATCTACTCATTATGTGGTCAATAACACTTGTATACTGAAGCATCTAGGATCTACTCAAGGTCTAAACTAGAATCTCACTATTAAGCCTTCTCTCCACACATAAACTCAACATATAACTCCATCAACTCACAATCTAGAACCACAAAGCTCATAAGAGAAGAATGTAAAACATGTAGGGCGAAATTGAGTTTGGGGCTAGGATCAAATGTGCACAAATTGGAAAAAATCAATCCACTAACATCACTAATTGTGCACTAAATTAATTAACATCATGAGAGGACTTTTTCAAACCATTTCTGACCTTTTTCACTTTTTCTAGAAGCCTTTAGTAATTTCTAACCTAATTTCCTTCCTAATAGCAGAAGGAATGCAAAGAAAATCATGTCAATCCCTCATTCATATGCATGACACTATCTCCATATGATTGGTGCCTATATCTTCTCCCACTGGCTTGCCTCCATGCGACTATAGCCTTCCATTCACTCCCAATGGCTTGGCTCCATGCGATGGCGGCTAAGAGGAAAATCACCAATCCTTCAACTTAGGACCTCTATCATCTATTGGATGCTCTTCTCCAACATTTGTATTAGCCTCCAAAACTCTGACATGGCCCCTAACACATCTACAAGTAGATGTAACATGCCTCCCAAGTGTCACTGCCAAGTTGACCTAGAAGGCCAAAAAACGAGGCTGGAAAGAGTGCCAACAAGTCCTCCACTCTCCATCAAACCTATGATCAAGCTGCAACACCTATATCCACCTATTTAGAACCATCATCAAGCCATCACATCACGACAACAAGTCATCCTCATAAGCATAGACATGGATACCTAATGAAGACCTAGTGTACATCTCAACTAGTGTTCCATGAACCATCTCTATCACATGTAGATTTATATGATCAACATGTGGCAGCATCCTCTACCTGTAGCAGCACCATCCAACTATCTTGCAGCATCAACAAACCATCATGACATGTTTATTAATGCACATGCCAACTCCTCCAAGACCATCATTCTACCATCAAGCTTCATCAATGTCATCATCTGATCAACATTAATTCCAACACATGCCAACACAAATCAACATGAATGACATCATACTTTTGACATCAATGACAAAAAAATCATCCCAATGTCAACACAACTAGATATCTGGAACCATGACCATGTTGACACTAGTTCCAGTACTACAATTCCAACAATCTACCCCTTTGGTATTGATGTCAACCTCAACAACATGTGAGGATGATCTCCATTTAAACAACAACTCTAAAGGTGATATCTATCCATCTATATTTTCTCCCCCTTTAACATAAATGGACAAATGTCAACTCCATTTGAATAGGAAGAAACAAATCAAGTACATATTAAAGTAATACATCTCTACATGGCTGAAATTTAATGCATCAAAGATCATCCATTCCTCCATATAAGCAACAAGAAGCATATATATTCCATCAACATCCAAAGCATAATAGAAACCAACAATTACTAGCAACAAGCAACATCATGCCAACATGAGGCAACCATCATCAACATATCGAACATCATATAATATGAAACAATATCCACGTGAGGCAACCACACACAATCTCCCCCATGACTACATAGAAACAACCACCAAATATCTCATCACATGAGGCCAAGAACCCCACTGTCATAGCATAGTATGAGGCATAGCATGAACACCTCCAAGAGGATCATAATTCCAACAATGTATGGATGAAGTAATAAGACAAAATAATTCTCCCCCTAAACACATGTCATCTCCAAGCTGTAGAGATACCAATTATTTGGCTAAAAAGACTGCTTCCACTACAAAAAATGCTTCCTGTGACAAATAGAAGCACCATATGGACTGGGACTCCACATGAACATGACTCAAGTGACATATACATGATAAATAAATGGCTATAGCGGTGACATAATACCTCATACATGATTATTACATGACCATATGATGACCTCATGACTATAAGACCCAAATGATAATAAAACATAAGTACATGGCTCCATGACCATTTTACATGAATGTATCAATGAAATACATGCCTTCTATGATCATCTCCTATGGACCAATGACTCAAATACATAGCATAACATGATTGTTCCATCATCATTAGCCAATAAATGTGGCTACAATATGACTCCATGAGACTCCTCCAAATCAAGCCTATCACCAACATGACTCAACATACTAATGACTGGACCCAATAGCAATGTGAAATGATGAAATAGTGGAAAACACATGGATATAATAAACTTCATATGATATCCTATACATGGTTGGTCCATATCATAAGTCATCTCAATACATCCTGTAGTCATGATCAAAATATATGCATGGTTGCAAATTTTTTCAACCAGATGTTAGTGGAAACCAAAAGCAAATACATGGCTAGAAAATGTGCTCTTTTTCATTCATGAAAAACATATAAATATGCCACAAATGACTGAGTGAAAAACAATGAAGAAAATTTTGAACGTCACATATAAATCCATACCATGCATAGCTCCCTCTGAGCTCAATATACTTCCAATAAACAGGTTGATCCTGTGGACCTGAAAGTGCATGAGGCTGAAATGAACTCATCATATGTTGCTACAAAATCCATTATATGCACCCCTTGAGGTTATGTGCCTCTCATGAATTATGCAGTGCTCTATAGATATGCATGAATAATCATGGATTGTAGGAGGGAATGCTCTTCACTAGTTGAAGATTTATTGACCGTTATTTCTCCACAAGGTTTTTGGTTGCTTCTCCTCTTTCTTCAAATGATTTTTCTCTTCCTTCACTTGTTTTGTGTTAGATCCTCTTTGCTTTTTCTTCTTTTGTTAGCTTTCCTTGAGTAACGGGGTAACAAACAATCTCTTTCCATATGGAAAACTCTATGGCAAATATAGCACTCCACATGGCCAAGAGGATCAATTCTTCTTCTTCTCATGCCCGTTGGGTTGTGTTATATTCTTTCGATGACTAGCTCCCCTAGTTAATAGAGGGGTTAGAGGGTGGCGGAGCCCCCCCTTTCATTGTGTCGATTGCGCAGCATGGGGGTGGAAACCCCCCTATCCAGGGGGTTTGAGGGGGGGGGGTGGGGGGGGAAGGGGTAGTCCCTCTCTACGGGGTCTAGGGCAGTGCATAGGAGAAAAAATTTTTGGACCCTATATTAGGTGGGGCAAACCTACCTATGGTTTTGTGCATGGTTTTTGCACATGGTTTTTTGCGCTATGGTTTTCGGTCCATGGTATTGGATGCTTCGACATGTATATATATGTATTGTAACATTGAAAGGAACATAATATAAATAAATAAATCTACTAGTCCCGGTTTTGGGATCCAGGGGAAAATCTTTGCGTATATGTGTTTTATGTGTTATGCTCTGGCATTATTTATTTTTTGTGTTTTAGAATTCATATGCAAGTAATTTATATCCTGGGTTAAAACCTATAATGGCATATCTAAAACTTGCATGAAATGTGTCTCTCCTTCAACAGTTAGACCTACAATCTCTTTCCTTATGGCCAAACAAGTGACATGAGTAGAAATAACCATAAAAATCACAAATATACTTGTTGGCCATTCTCTTTGGCTGCTGATATTTTTGGAATCTCTACTAATGTGGACTATACATTCTACTCCAGTAATTTTCTCCAACATGTCCATACTTGTGACAACTATAACATTGCATGTCATGCATCAAAGGAATAAAAGGAATTTGCTTCCTTTGAAATCTAATGGAGCTACCATGATCATCTCTAGGAGAAAAAGGTCATCTGAATGTAGGTGCTCCTTGAGATTTTTTGATCGGCTGCTGGTTCTACTTTCTTTTCTGTTGTTGCTTCTTTTGTTTTCTAACTGGATGTTGGATCTACTTCTTATTTCCTTGGATCTCACTTTTGTTACTCGTATTGTTTTCTACATGTTTCTTGTGTTATCCTTTGATATTTTTTCCTACATGCAAATTAAACTCACCATTTTGAAATCCAAGTTCAATGGTGATCTTTGGATTTCTAGCAAATGATCCAAGGCTATAGTACTCTTCTCCATCTTCCGCTACTTTCTCAAGGAAACCACTTCTGCTTCTAATTTCTCAACCTCTTCTACCCTCACTTGATATTGTCTCCTCATACCTTCCTGAACTTTTCATCCAACTTAATATTTAAGCTGACAATCTCTTCCTTGAGCTTGACCTCCTTATCATCATAGATATGAAACAATGTTTCTTGATCTTTGCATGTACGTGTTAGTCTAGAAATATCAACTCTAAGAAATTTAATAACATTCTCATCTTCACTATGCTATTTAGCATGATCAAAATATGAATCCTCAGAATTGTAACTCAAAATAAAATCGTTAACAGCTATACCTTTGGATTCATTTTGCTACAATACCTTTGGTTCTTGACCTTTTTATTTTTGCACATTATTTTATGAACCACTTGAACTTGGAATATGAGACTCCTGTGGCTAAGATTCCTTATTTTGAAAGCCATTCCTTTTCTAAAATTGTTTCTTCTTGTTCTTACCCATTCTGAAAAAATCAAAAATAAATAAAGTAAAAAATAAAAATTAAAAAAAAATATAAAAATAAAAATAAAAATAGAAATAAAATAGAAATAAAAAGAAAAATAAAAATAAATAAATAAATAAAATTTAAAAAAAATCAGATTTTCACCAACAAGCCCCAGATATACTCTCCAGCAATCAAGTTGCAACTAGAAGGCCTGATCTGGTACCAATTGTTGGAAACCTTTGACCACTACTAAGAAGGTGGGGGTGAATCAGTAGTGTGATTTATATACGATTTTTACCAATTTAAACTTCACTTACTAAATCACATAGATGTTAGTAGAAAATCATTAAACATGTGCATCACATAAACATAACTGAAAACCATAAGAAACAATATAAGTAATAAACAATGCACACAATCACATCATCACACATAAGACATAAGATTTCTGGTGGAAACTCTTGTGGGAGAAAAACCACCCTTGTTGTTGCTACTCTACTATGAATTTCTATTAGTCAAGAAATTGTTCTTTTACATAGCTAGTTGACTCCCATCAACATGGAGACTCAACCTCATATACAATATTCCAACACCCATTGGTTGGGAGACTCGATACTACTAATCGGATCAGAAGAAATTGTTCTCTACGGATCTACGAGCTACCATCCCCTGAAGGCCACCATGATCAACAATCCTTGCCCAACTCTGATTTGACTATCTAACTACCAATGGATGAGAAATTGTTCCTTCTATTGAAGCTTCTCTATCGCTTCTCCTCTCTCATAAAGTCACTACCCCTCTACCACTATGCGGACCTCCTTTCATCTATTTTCAAATTAGATCCCAAGCCACTATGTTCAACAATAGTTCAGCTCTGCATACATGCTCTCAGCAGCAAGATCTCATCATCAAAATAAAGTATGAATACCACTAGAAGTTTGCTCTCTAAAATAGAAAAGTAGTGATCTGATCCTCACAATAGTATGATATTGCATAGTACAATCAGAAACAAAAGACACTATGGCTATGTGCCAACTGAATTAACAACTCCTGTAGAAAATAAGTGTGAGAATCAACATCAAAAACACTACACAACAACATACATAAACTCTCCAAACAATATCTACTCCAACACTTCAATTATGATCCATTCTGCGACATGAATCAGATATTCTCACTATTTAGTCAATAACACTCATATAGTGAAGCATATATGCTCTACTCAAGGTTTGAAGTAGAATCTCAATATTCAGCCTTCTCTCCACACATACACTCAACATCTAACATCATCAACTCACAATCAACATCCACAAAGCTCACAAGATAAGAATATAAAACATGTAGGGAAAAAATGACCACGGGGCTAGGATCAAAGGTGCATAAATTGGACCAAACCAATCCACTAACATCACTACTTGTGAACTAAATTCAATCACATGATGAGAGTGTTGGATACCTATACCAATAGGTTTCATATTTCATGATTGGCTATAAAAAGTCCAAATATGCTCTGCTTTGATAATGCAAAGATCCCATATTTCCATAAGGAGACAAGGTATGTCTGAATCTTGATAGGGACTCAATTTTGATGGATGGTCCAACAGCCTAATCTGGATCATGCCATGTGTTCAATTTATGTTGTAGAATAGAGAAAGAAATCTGTCCAAACTGTTTAATCTTGGCAGATCAGTAGCTAGGTAGAGAAACTAAGGTTCCCAACTGCTTAATCTGGGGCCTTGGAAGGAATAAGGGTAGTATTAGATAAGAAATGAAAGCAAAAAAAAAAGCCAATGTAAAAGAAAAGGCATACAAAGGGTTTGCAAGTCCAAGTGCACCCTCCAAGAAGGAATAAAAAATGTTAGGTGAACTAGTTGGGTAGGTAGATGGGGTTGCAGAAGTGTTGTTTCTTTCAGCACCAAAGTTGCTAACAATGCACAAGCAAAACAATACAGTGGAGCATGACTGACTTCCTTTTCCATTTGTATATTACTCATTACTAACAACCCTTCATAAATTGTGTACATAAGACAAACTTAAAGTTTTATGATGGTGCTTATGGCCTTTAAAAAGCCACATTTCTTGTGCAAAAGTCTTTTCATTTTGATCTACTCTTGACTCCAAGTTGTTTTCAAGAAAACTTGGTTATACTGGTCCTCATCCATATGTTCCCCCCATATTAACAGCTAATCCTACTATGTAATTCCCCTATCTCACCCTTCCCTACTAGTATTAACACCATGGTGTATAAACCCCAAAATTTCTATAGATATCCCTCCCCTGGCATTATAGCCATATGGTCTGTTTAAAAAGGGAATCAAAGTGACACCTGGTCACTTTAATAAACATCCCAGGTCATCTCTTCTCATTCCATGTCATTTTGTTCATATGGCCCTCATTTGCAAATAAAAATCATAATAAAACCCCTCCTACCCATAACCCTTCTGCAAAAACAATGATAAAACCCAAAGAAAAACCATAAAACCCAAAGTTCCCCGCCCAAATATTTAAACCAATATTTTAATTGCCCGACGGGCCCCTTCCCAACTTGCACGGCCCGTCGGGGAACCCGCCAGCCATCCGATCTCCGCCGGTTAGATCCAAGGGTGGGCGGTCAATCTTGCACCCCGATCTGTCGAGCTTTAGCATCCGGGGAAAGTGGTTTTGGGCCCGTACGAGGACACGTGGTAGGCGTTGAGGTTGTTCGGAGCCCTCTCCCCGATACCGCCTTTGCCCCAAAGGTGGTGCGGGGAACCCGCTTACCACCATCCAGCTTACCGCTCTCCCTCCCACGTCACTCCAATGCCATCCTGACGTCACCTTACTTTGTCTGCCCTCGCGCCCCGTGGCCCTCCACACATCCTTGCCACCACATCAGCCCACCACCGTGTCCTGCCACCCTGGCTCTCACGTCAGCGCCACGTCACCACCGTACTATGGGCCCACCATGACGTCATGCTGACGACATCGGCAGAAAAGCACCAATAACGGCTTTTCCCGAAATTCAACGTTATAAACGGCCAAATAAGCCGTTTTAAGTCATTTTCATGCGTAAAAGAAGGAGCCGTTGACAACCAGCTGCCACGAAAAATTGTCTTCCAGCCAACAAATTCAAAGATTTCAACCGTTGCAAGTCCACAATTCCATTGTGCTAAGCCTCCACAGCCCGGCTCGCAAGCGTCCAAGCTAGTTTTTCCAGGTATTTAGCCGGTTTCCCACTTCGCCCATGCATTTTAATTCTCTGTAAAAATTCACCATTAAGCACCAATAAAACTCTTCAAATTCAGCTCTGCCTGTCACACAAAGTTAAACCAAGTAATCTGCAGCACCCTTAAACCCCAATTCGACAGAACAGTGCTCTTTCGCGGGCTAAAGACCCCGAAATTCCCCCGAGGTACTAGGCATTGTTCCCTTTTGCCAAGTACAGGCCACCTGTTGTCATACCAAAGAAGACTCACAAGCTCTGCAATTTTTCAGTTACAATTCACATCCCTATGAATTTCACAGCAAAACATAGAATCCAGCTTGCATTACCCCCTGAAGAAAGCACACCTCACTGTATCAACAGTTGACCTGCAGCTAAAAACTCTTTAAGGACTTGTCAAACTACTGCCTCTATCTCTACAGATTAGCTTCTGTCATGGCATCTCCTGCAACTTCATCCATCAGTGTGGCCTCACAGAGTCAAACAAATAAGGAGCTGGAGGCCCTGCCATTAGTAGACAAGGATGGTCTCATTGGAGACTTTGAAGGAAACAGGGACTTCTTACAGACCTTCAGTAGACTAAGGGAAGACTACAAGGATGGGCATGGTACACATGGGGTCTGGGAGTCAAACCTACCCTATAACTGTCTCCCAGCTGTGAATGTTTTCCCCGAAATCATTCACCTCTGTGCTGAACACTATGATGCCCAGCACAGAGCCGTCAACACCCCATCAGGGAGGATCCTTTTTTACATCAATGCTGAGTCCATAAACAAGATGCTACACTTTGATCAGACAGAGTTGCTGATCCCATTCTCCATGAATCATTTGATGGACGCTGGTGACAAGATGACCAGTGAAGAACTACAAAAGATCATCAGGAACTTCATGAGACTTGAGTGCCAGACTACAGAGCCACCTCCCTATCTGAATGAACAATTCAATGATGTACGCAGGCTATTACTAGACATGATAGCCTATGTGTTGGGGTACCAAAACAGTGAGCATGTGGATAGAGCCATGCTAGTACTGCTGTCTGTTTACAGCCCATACCAACCCCCTACCCAAAAGTACAATTTTGCTAAATTCATAGCCAATAAGATCCATGATCAGTTGACCAAAGTGGACAGACAGGGGGTCTTCAGATATTCAGCTTACATCTACCATATGTTCATGTATTATCATTCTGAAACCTTCCCATGCTACATCAGAAGGCTGGATCATACAGGGGAAAGAAGATCTGTTATCTTCTGGACCTCAGTCTATCACAAAGTCACAAATTCCCCCTATACCTACTGTGAATTTGTTGACTAGTTTGTCTACCCAGTCTCCTGCATGTTGATGAAGTCACCCCCTCCCAGAATATCCAATGAGATAAAGAAAGCTCTGCAGCTTTCTAAGAACAACAAAATAGGTGACTGGTACCTATATGAACATCATACAGTATTCAGGGTCTATGGATGTGAGCTCTGTCCATACAGGCTCCCCAAATACGTACCAATGAGGTTGTTTTCATTGGAATATTACAGGCAACTGATTCAGTCAGACCTTACCCACTTCCACGGCTCCAAGAAAAAGGCTCACCTTAAATTCAAAAATGAAATGGGCCCTTTCATCATGAATAAGAAGGAAGGATGGGAAGCCGCAGATTTGATCCTGAAGGACAATTACAAGTTGTCCTATAGCTTTCGGTGGGTCCCTTATGACCCTCAAGTAGTCATCTCTGCTAGAAGAAATAAGTATAGGCTCCTAGCCATTAAGCATTGCCAATACCCTCACATAGAACAATATGCCAACTTGCAAGAATGGCAACCGGATACTGTAGTTGAGGGTTTAACTGAGGAAGAAAGAATGCTTAAAAATGTCAAGGAGCTTGAAAAGACAATTGACCTAGATTATGTGCAGCAGGTACCCTTCAGACTGCCTTACTCAGTGGGACAAGGGACCTCAGTTACCAGGATTGCACCAAAGGCACCCACTACATCAGTATCAGCAATGGACAAAGGCAAAGGAATACTAGGTGCAGAGGATGAGCTGGTAAAGGGACAAACTGAGGAACAGACATAACAACAAATAGAGCAGCAGAAGGAGAAGGAAACAGAGAAGGAAACAGAGCAGGAGGCACAAAGAAAACATAACAGCAAATGGGCCAGCAACAAGAACAAGCTGATAAGCCACAGAATGGGCTGCCACAAACTCCTGCAATACAAACGCCACCACCTCAAATGCAGCAGTCGACTGCCCCAGTCCTACAAACCCCAACACATGAAGAAAGGGGAGTAAAGAGACAAAGAGAAGAGTCCACTCCTCTCAGTGGATCCTCCAACCAGCCAGAAGCCAAAAGGCAAAGGGCAGATTCCCCATAGGTGGAAGACATTACTGAAGATGTCTTAGATATTTCAACAAAGGACAAGGAGAGCAGCCAGCAGACAGGAACAAGCTCCTTTCAGCAGGAGCAAAATTTACAGGTCAGCTTGGAGGTGGCCTCCCAATCACAGCAGAGCAAGAAGCCAAAGAGCACCAAGGCTTCTTTCAAACAAATAAAGGCTCAAAATGAGCTATTGAGGGCTGAAGTGTACAAACAATTTATAGATGCTACACCAGCCATGCAAGAAAGACTGATGTCAGTTTATGACATCCAAGAGGAGAAGATTATCTTCAGTCATTTTAAGCCCAAGGGGCCGCAGCCTAAGACAGCTGCAGACTTCATAAAGACAAGGGTGGAGGTCTTGGCTAGAGATATACACCCTATGGACCAAATCGAACTCCACAAGCAGGCTGGAGAGATGGTATATGCCACCCTAGTGGAAAAGGCCACATTGGCCCATGAGCTGAAAGAATCATTGAAAAACACTAACACTCAGCTGGACATTGAGAGGATGTCCTCCAAAGCCAAGGACAACAGAATTAAATCGCTTGAGGATATCATTATTGACTTAGGGCATGATCCTAATGATCCAACAGGCGTTAAGGCCCTTATGAAGAAGAAAGAGGATGACCTCAGTGCCTTGAGGAAGAGGTTGAAGCTGCCACCCACTGAACACCCTCAGACAGCTGAGCTTCAAAAGCAGAAACAGCTAGAGGATCAGCTGGACCTCTTGCTGCAATAGGATCAGAGGATAAGAGAATTGGAGAAAGAATTGGAGGGAGCAATACAAGACAAGCAGGGAGAATCCACTTCCCAAGCTCCTCCAACAACTTCTACAACAGCAGCAACATCAGGGGCAACAGGGGCCCCCACAACAGAGGCAGCAGATACATCAGCAGCTCAGCAGGATAATCCATCTATAGAAGACATAACCAAGGCTGTCAAGAAAATGGAGCTCCAAGCTTATGAAATAAAGAAAGCCAAGGAGAAATTGGCAGAGCTGGAGTCAAAATATGACAAATCCAAGATGACAGTGGCTGAGCAGGGCAGAGAAATAAAGGCCCTCAAGGACAAGATAAAGGCCCTGGAAAAAGAATTAAATCTAGAAATAGCCATGGCCGAAATAAAGAGAATTTTATGGGCCAAGATAAGCAAATCCATCACACAACAATGGAAATCAATAAAGACAATTCATCAGCAGATGGAATTGCTAGGCCAAGCTCATATAGAAATCAATAAGGCCAAAACAGTACTGGGAAACAGGCCAGAACAGGCCAACAGGATGGTAGACTTCTTGAACAGGCATGAACAGGAGGAATTGGCAGCCATGGGCATTCCCAATAGAACAGAAGCTGTCCTCCTTGCCAAGAAGGTGCTCACCCTTAGGAGTTATATACAGGTAGTGGAAAGAAAATGCTTTGAAATGACGGCAGATGTGGAGGAATTCAGGATCAAAATGGCAGAACTGCAAGCAAGAGGCCTGCCCAGTCTATTAACTAGTGTAGGAAAATTAGTCTCCCAAGAACAGTTTGCCAACAAAATGGTGACATATATGGAAAATCAGATCACTGCATCTGGCAGTTCATCTGAACAGACAGGGCCTCCCTCAGGACATAATTTATATGATAAATTGGGAGGCCTATTCTTCATTGAGAATGAAGTAAGTCACCTTTTTGAGACTCCTCCCAATTTTTTCAAATATACAGAGGCTGATGAGACTTTGATAAAAATTACGAGGCATCAGATGCCCAAGGAAGATTGGTGGCAATCAATGCTCAGAATTCTGCCACGTTAGCTTTAGTTATTCAACCACTACCAGCCCAGGTCAAATACAAGACAGCATGAGGATAAAGCGAGCATTCAAGGCAATTAAAGGCGGACCCAACAGATGGACCATGACAGCTGGCCAAGAGGACACACAAACCACAGCTGCACGGACAGGCCACTCAGTAGTTAAGTCAAAACACTCAGCCACTTCAACCAACTCCATAAGCTCCAGATGCCAAGATTGTTCTGACAGGAGTGAATAGCTTTTATAGCTCATTAAAGATTGTAATAACTGCTCATCTACCAGCTCAGTACTATTGAAGGAAGATATTTTTCCACTCAGATGACTCATACCTGAGATATTTTTGTAACAAACTTCTATATATTCCCCCTCGCGTTTGTTAGCAGGGGTTGGACTCCGGATGTAAAAAATCTCTTGATTTCTCTTCTGTTACTCTTATCTTGTAAATCTTCAGACAGCTAATACAAAGAATGATGGGATTTCTCCAAACACTGTCTCTCATGATGGCTTGCTGGTGTGTGGTCTAAAGTTACAGGATTCCTGTGTATTCCATGGCTCAATAAGTTTTCTCGTTACTCTCTGTTATATGTACGTTTGTTATAATTTCATTTTATGGTTTCATGCTTTCCATGGATACAATATCTAAATGGCCAAGAAAAAGAATAGTCCCAGGATTTAATCTTTGAATACCCTGGACTCAATCCTAGCCATTTCATATGTTTTCCTCAACTATAGTATTTAAAGAGTGATTCTTCAGTGCTACCTTTATTACTATATCATCACAAGAACATGTTATTTCAGGAATTCAAGCAATTGCTCCTAAATAACAGACTTCTTTCACACTAGTCAGCTTAAGTAAAGAATCCTTAATTGCTCTTTGCTGGTTGTTCTCCACTTCTCTTTCATGTTTTGCAATTTGTTTCATAGAATACACACAGGCCCTGTAGTCACACCCACACTCAAGTAAAGATCTCAAGAGAACAACAGTCAAAGACCCCATTGCCCAATGGATTAGTTTCACCTGAATACAGACTCTAAAAGCTATCAGAAGCATCCTCCCAACCAAACATAAAAAACAACCAAAAATTCACTTCATAACTAGCCTAAAACCTTCACCTTAACAATGACAAACCTAACAGAGAGAGCCCTCTCTGATTACAGCTAGGCTAGAAGCTGTAATCCAAAGATTGGTTAGTGGTTACCCCGGCCGTATTCCCTTGGGAGTCATAGGGAACAACCTAGGTGTTAACATAAATGGCGACTCCACTGGGGAACTTTAGGATCTACAAATGACTGTATACCTACTAAGGATTGCACTCAAAGTCTGAATATCAGTCAAGAAACTTTCAAACTGCCAGAACTGCTCCCATATAAGCATCTGCAGCTTCAAGGAAGAGCTGATTTGGATATCTTTCATACCCAATACAAAAACATATAATCCTTTCAGAACTCCTGACCAGTCCTTGCTATACTCTGTGCTATACAAAGTTTTCGTAAAATCCAAAAGGACTAGCTCAGAAGCTGGCTCCCAAGAAGAACCCTCGGTACACTAGGGCAAATCCTGACCCCAACCCCCCTGCTGTCCTCCAAAATCCCAATACAATCCCCAAATTAGTTAGGAATCAGCAAAAACAAGATCAACTTGCTGACATTAGTCCACAGCCTGAGCATCCTAACCCAATCCCCACTCCAATCAAAGTCCTATTCCGTTCTACCCCTAATTCACCTAGTTCCCCATCAACATCTCAAAGTTCACCACCAATTCCTTCTTCTCCCACACAAATTCTCTTATCCCACACTGTTACACCCTCTGTACCTGTCACCCCTGTGATACCTATTGTTCCTCTTGTCCCAGTTGTCCTAGTCAACCCCCAAAATCTAGTAAATATGGTGAGATATGCTCCTTTGCAACTACCTGCCAATCTAGTGGCCCTACCTCAAGATTATCAAGCTAAAATCTCATACTTTGACTCCACTGGCCCTTACTCAGCCCTTTAGCATGCCAAGAGAATGCAAGATCATTTCGAAAATTATGAGATAGATGATGAAACTGTGAGGATGAGAATATTTGTCCAAAGTTTGACAGGGGATGTGCGAACATGGTTTAGATCACTTCCGGCAAACAACATCACCACCCCTGATGAGCTCTACCAATCTTTCACAAATAGGTGGGAAAAAAAGAAGGACCCTCTGCATATACTTGGTGAATATGACATGATCAAAAGAGGTCCTCAAGAGATAGTTTTGGAATACTGTGCTAGGTTTAATAATGTGTATAATGCTATACCTCAAAACCTAAGACCTCCCCCGAATTTAGCCCTATACAAATTCCCAGATGGATTTGACCCAGACATGGCCTACCAATTAAAAGAAAGAGCCCCTCAAACCCTTGAAGAAGCTCAGAAGGTTGCTGTAACAGTTGAGGCAAACCTGATTGCTAAGAGGAACAGGGCTAAAATAGAAAAGAGAGTTGCCTTTAAGGAAGAGCCCTCAGCCTTAGACCAGAAACTGGATGCAATAATTTCTGGTATGAAAAGTTTAGGTGACAGGGTAGAATCTGTGGAAAGAAAATCTTCATGGGAAGCACCACCAAACAATCCTAACAGGAATCCAAACTTTAGAAGGAACCAAAATCCTAGTGGGAGCAAAGTTAACAATAATCCTGAAATAAGGCCTCCATTTCAAGAAAACTATGTTGAAACATCCACATTAGAAGAACAAGCAGAGGACACTCATATCCACTTAATGGGTCTTGACAATAAGCACCAAGTCTTCTTGAGTCAAGAGGATCATGATAAGGAAGATAGTAAACAATTTCAGACAAAATCAGGGGAATCATTTGATTTCAAACAAGGCTATGACACTGTTGTTTATGAGGTTCATAAACAGTGCAAACTAAGGAGCAGGACTGTAAATGTATCGCAACCTGAGAAAACCAAAGACAAACTACAGCCCAAAAGTTCCATAGTAACCGAAACAACGAATACAATTGATTCACCCACAAAATAAATAATTATTGAAGATATCACTGAACAAACACCGAATTCGCCAACTACATCATTTGAATATTCTAACCCAAGCAAAGGGCCTCAAGAGGTGATCAACAAGCAAAAACCTCAAAATCAAGAGGAAACCTCACCAGACAAAGAAAGGAGGCTCGCCCATACTACTAAAACACAAACTGAAAAAGCCTTTGACTTGGAAACTAAAATTGGAAAACTGAAAGTAGCCATTCCTCTGGCAGAGCTAGCCAAAAATGACATTTATAAACAGCAGATTCAGAGATCTCTTCAACTCAGTCATAACAAAAACAATGATAATGTGGACAATTTCAATGTGTTGGATGACACCCCTGAATTGCTTTTTGGCCCTGAGGTTGATGGAAAAATAGCAGGCTCAGGAATCCTACCCTTTTATGTCAGCCTGCATGTGCATGACAAAATATTACACAATGCAATGTTTGACTCAGGTGCATCTCATAATTTAATGCCAAAATCTGTAATGGAAAGGTTGAATTTGGATATCACTAGACCATATAAGGACCTCTTCTCATTTGATTCTAGCTAGGTCAAGTGTCTAGGATTGATAAAAGACTTATGTGTATCCCTAGTCTAGTATCCAAACAAAACAATCCTAATGGATGTAGTTGTTGCTGACATCCCACCTAAATATGGGATGTTACTGTCAAGGTCATGGGGGGCCAAACTTCAAGGGTCTTTGCAACTAGATATGTCTTATGCTACTATCACAGTCTTTGGTCAACCCAAGAGATTGTATAGAGAGTCTCTGATGAAATACATGGTCAGTGGTACAGAGAAGCCTCAAAACTTTCCCATATATGCTGTCCACTCTAACATAGACTCATACATCCTTTTCAATGACAATATAGGCAACAACAACAATGAAGAAGCTCAGATAATGGAAGCAAACCAACCTGCTAAACAAGAGGATCCTGATACACAAACATTGGTTGAGTTGAACAATACAAACATTCAAGATCACAAAACGAATAACCGTCAAACCAGGACACCTGAACTGAATAATGAGCAGATGGCTCCCCAAGAAACCAGAACAATCCCACCAAGTGAGAAAGATGCCATACCAGACAAACTGAAAAAACAACCTATACTCCAACTCACAAATCTAGAACACGGAAATAACATTCAAAACCCTTTGAAAGAAAAAACTCTATGGTTTCTAGAATTTGATGGGTCAGTTAACAAACTAGGGGCAGGAGCAGGAGTGTGGGTGCATAACAAAGAAAACAGTCGTGCAGAAGGCAGAGCCTACAGACTAAATTTTAGATGTACCAACAATATGGCTGAATATGAGGCCCTCCTACTAGGCCTCAAGTTGGTACAATCACTGCAAGTTACAAGAGTATCAATCCTAGGGGATTCAGACTTAGTTATCCAATAGGTCAAAGGAAATTTTTTTACCAAAGATAACAGACTCAGATATTACAGATCTGCTGCTACTGAGCTACTAAATTCTCTTGCAGAGTTCCAGATTACTAAAGTTCCTAGAGCTCAGAACCTGCATGCTCATAGCCTAGCCATGTTTGCAAGTACTTGCAAGCTACCTTTTGACCCCCATCACTGTTTCACAGCTGAAGTAAAACACAGACCGTCAGTCCCAAACAACATAAAGGACTGGCAAGTATTTGACAATGATACACAAATCAAAAACTTCCTGACTTTACAAGAAGAATTTTCAGGTCTAAAGATAGACACAGAGCCAGCAAGTCAATCACAAATACTTCAGTCAGAAAAACAATCACAAATACACAGTGAACATAACAGCCAAGTGCTCTCACCCAAAACAGCCAATCAAATGCTACATCCTACAATCTTCAACCAATACAACATTCAAGAAATCCAACAGATTGAACATGAGGAGATACCTGAGGATGAAACTGAAGTGATACAGTTAAAGAACAATTTTCTGCCCATAGGCTTAGCTCCTTTGGAAGACATTTTTGATTCTAATGATGTCCCCAATAAACCAAAATTTGAACCCCTAAACACTACCATTGAAGAGCATAATCTAGGGACAGTTCAACAGCCTAAAATCATAAAACTGTCCGCTGCATTACCACCTGATCAAAAACCCAAATATATTGACCTTTTTAAGGAGTTTCAAGATGTGTTTGCATGGAGTTATGAGGACCTCAAATCCTATGACACCTCCGTGATACAACACACAATTCCACTACAGCCAAATCAGAAACCCTTTAAACAAAAACTCAGAAGGATCAACCCTATGCTCCTCCCAGCAATGGAGCAAGAGGTACAAAAAATGTTCAAATCAGGCATTATAGCACCAATTAGATTTTCTGATTAGGTTTCAAATTTGGTGCCCACAAGGAAGAAAACTGGGGAAATCAGACTCTGTGTTGACTTAAGAAACCTCAACCAAGTATCACTAAAAGATAACTATCCCCTACCAAAGATGGATCACATCCTGCAGAGAGTGGTAGGGGCATCAAGAATTTCCTTGCTTGATGGCTTTTCAGGCTTCAACCAGATTCTAGTCCATCCTGATGACCAGGACAAAACTGCATTTACAACCCCATGGGGAACCTTTAAATATGTCAAAATGCCTTTTGGCTTGAAAAATGCAGGGGCCACTTTCCAGAGAGCAATGGATATTGCTTTTGCTAAAGAAATTCATGACTTCCTAGTCATCTACTTGGATGATCTTACACCTTTTTCAAAATCTGACCAAGACCATTTGAAACATTTGAGACAGATATTCATAACATGCAGGAAATATGGAATATCTCTGAATCCCAAAAAATCCGTTTTTGGCCTAGAGGAAGGGAAATTACTGGGTCACATTATCTCCAAGGATGGTATCAGAATTTACCCAGAAAGAATCCAGGCAATCCAACACATGCCCCATCCTAGGAATATAAAAGAGTTACAAGCTTTTTTGGGAAAAATCAACTTTTTGAGAAGATTTATCCCAAATCTGGCTGAGCTTAGCAGATTGCTTAACAGCATGCTGAAAAAGGATTCCAAAGTTAAATGGACAGTGGATGCCAAACAAGCCTTTGAAAGTATCAAATTTGCTCTTACCCAAACCCCTGTCCTAACTAGCCCTCAGTTTGATAGAGACTTCATCATATTCTCCTTTGCTTCAGAACATACAATTGCTGCAGTTTTACTACAGAAAGATGATCTAGGAAATGAAAAACCCATAGCTTTCTTTAGCAAGGCTCTAAGAGATGCACCCCTTAAATATCAGATCATGGAAAAACAAGCCTATGCCCTGGTGAAAGCTATTAAGGACTTTAGGATTTATATCCTCTACTCCCATATAATTGCCTATGTACCAAGCCCAATCGTCAAAGATATACTTACACAAGAGAACTTGGAGGGCAGAAGAGGCAAGTGGATAGCAAATATCTTGGAGTTTGACATAGAAATAAAACCTACAAAACTCATTAAAGGGCAGGGCTTAGCCAAATTGATGTCTGAAACAAATTTCCAAGCCCTAGATATTAACCAACTAGACAGTGAACCGGAGCTGGCGACTCCAAAGATCAATGTAGCCTTTGAGCAATCCCCCTGGTAGTCTGATATCTGCTATGTGTTGCAAAACCTGTGTGCTCCCCCAGGACTGTCTAGAACTAAGTGTAGGGTTGTAAAAATGAAAGCCTTAAAATTTTGTGTCATGGAAACAAATCTGCTTTGGAGGAATCATGAGGGCATCTTGCTGAATTGTCTAATTGAAAGTGAAGCCAACAAAATCATGGAAGAGTTTCATGCAGGAGACTGTGGTGGGCATCTATACTGGAAATCCACTGTGAACAAGATACTTAGAGCTGGATACTACTGGCCCACTATTTTCTCTGATATCAAGAGATTTACTACTGCATGCCATAAATGTCAAGTGTTTGAAGGAAAGAGACAATTGCTACCGCTACCCCTAAAGCCTATTGCAACAGAGAGACCATTTCAGCAATGGGGCTTGGATTTCATTGGAGAAATCAATCCCTCGTCTTCAGGCCAACATAGATGGATCCTGACAGCAACGGATTATTTCACAAAGTGGATTGAAGCAATCCCATGCAGACAAGCAAATGACTCTACCATCATACAATTTCTGGAGACAAATATCCTTGCTAGATTTGGATGCCCTGACAAAATAATAACAGACAATGCTACTGCTTTCAGATCTAAAAAGATGATCAGTTTCTGTCACAAATTCACATTACCTTGGGCCACTCTACTGCATATTATCCCCAAGGCAATGGGCTGGCAGAATCATCAAACAAAAGCTTGGTAAATATGATCAAGAAAATATTGGAGGGGAACAAGAGAAATTGGCACAAGAAACTTGTCAATGCCTTGTGGGCAGACAGATTAACAACTAAAAGGTCAATTGGGGTCAGCCCATTTGAGTTAGTCTATGGATTAGAAGCCAAGTTCCCCTCATCACTAGGGATCCCTGTTATGAAACTGCTTCAAGAGAGCCAAGCTGAACCAAATGATATGCAGAGAAGAATAAATCAAATCATATGTTTGCAGCAAACCAGAGATCAAGTTTTCAACAGAGTTCAAGTCTTACAAGAAAAGGTGAAGAAGGCCTTTGACCGAAGGACTAAAGCAGAAGATTTCAATATCGGTGACAAAGTCCTCAAGTGGGATTCCAGAAGAGAAGACAAGGGAAAACATGGAAAATTTGACTCCCTTTGGAGAGGACCATTTGCTGTCCAAGCAATACAAGGAAACAATACTTATTTCCTCAAAAGCCTCAATGAAACTGATTTGGATGAAGGTCCTGTGAATGGCAGGATGCTAAAGCACTACTTTGAATATCACCCATAATTGCAGTCTGAGTTTCTCCTTGTACATAAGCTGTTGTATATATTTTTCATACATGTAAAAACAAAATGTCTTACAGTTTTCTGATAGCTGGCAGTAGTAGGTGAATAAAATCAGAGGTCCACCAAGAAGAGAAACACAAAATAGCATGTCAAAGCAGCAAACTTCAGAAAGTTGGCAAACACAGTCAAGACCCAAGGCAATCTGACCTGCTGTTCTTGGTCTTTCAAGAAGAAAAACCATCCCCATGTGGAGCCATTGTTGGATACCTATACCAATAGGTTTCATATTTCATGATTGGCTATAAAAGGTCCAAATATGCTCTACTTTGATAATGCAAAGATCCCATATTTCCATAAGGAGACAAGGTGTGTCTGAATTTGGATAGGGACTCAATTTTGATGGATGGTCCAACAGCCTAATCTGGATCATGCCATGTGTTCAATTTATGTTGTAGAATAGAGAAAGAAATCTGTCCAAACTGTTTAATCTTGGCAGATCAGTAGCTAGGTAGAGAAACTAAGGTTCCCAACTGCTTAATCTGGGGCCTTGGAAGGAATAAGGGTAGTATTAGATAGGAAATGAAAGAAAAAAGCCAATGAAAAGAAAAGGCATACAAAGGGTTTGCAAGTCCAAGTGCACCCTCCAAGAAGGAATAAAAAATGTTAGGTGAACTAGTTGGGTAGGTAGATGGGGTTGCAGAAGTGTTGTTTCTTTCAGCACCAAAGTTGCTAACAATGCACAAGCAAAACAATACAGTGGAGCATGACTGACTTCCTTTTCCATTTGTATATTACTCATTACTAACAACCCTTCATAAATTGTGTACATAAGACAAACTTAAAGTTTTATGATGGTACTTATGGCCTTTAAAAGCCACATTTCTTGTGCAAAAGTCTTTTCATTTTGATCTACTCTTAACTCCAAGTTATTTTCAAGAAAACGTAGTTATACTAGCCCTCATTCATATGTTCCCCCCATATTAACAACTAACTCTACTATTTAGCTCCCTATACTCCATTGTCCCTACTATTATAACACCATGGTGTATAAATCCCACATTCTATAAATATTCCCCCCTGGCACTATAGCCATAATCTCCACTCCCTGGGAATTGAATTAACACTTGGTTAAGGTCAAGAACCCATGTTCCACCTTTTTCTCCATCTCAACCCATTTCCCTACCCAAAAGCTCCATTTTTGCCCTAAAAATACCCTTGAAGAAAACCTTTTAATCCCCTAAACCATCGAAGGGCGGAAACATTATGAAAATATCCCCATCCCGCCTTACCCTAAGGTCGGGAGCTAGTTTGCCTTTTTTGAACAATTCCACCGAAACCCTTTTTCTATAAGTTT
>APFE031203730.1:0-39452 GCA_000404065.3 Pinus taeda | reverse complement strand
TTTATGTTGTAGAATAGATGAAAGAAATCTGTCCAAACTGTTTAATCTTGGCAGATCAGTAGCTAGGTAGAGAAGCTAAGGTTCCCAACTGCTTAATCTGGGGCCTGGAAGGAATAAGGGTAGCCTTACATAGGAAATCAAAGCAAAAAAGCCAATGTAAAAGAAAAGGCACTTAAAGGGTTTGCTAGCCTAAATGCACCCTACAAGAAGAAATAGAAATGTTAGGCAAAATAGTTGGGTAAGTAGATGGGGTTGCAGAAGTGGTGTCTCTTTCAAGACCAATGTTGCTAAAACATCTACAGGAAAAGTAACATACTGGAGCATGACTAACTTCCCTGTTTTTATCTGTATATCACTCATTATTAACACCCTTTCCCAAGTTGTGTAGATCAGAGAAGGTTGTTGCTTTGTCATGTTCTTATGGCCTTAAAGCCACATTTCTTGTGCAAAAAGTCTTTTCATTTTGGTCTACTCTTTACACTAAGTTATTTTCAAGAAGACTTGGGTGTACTGATCCTCATCCATATTCTCCCCCCCCACATTAACAGCTAATCCTACTATGTAATTCCCCTATCTCACCCTTCCCTACTAGTATTAACACCATGGTGTATAAACCCCAAAATTTCTATAAATATCCCTCCCCTGGCATTATAGCCATATGGTCTATTTAAAAAGGGAATCAAAGTGACACCTGGTCACTTTGATGAACCTCCTAGGTCATCTCTTCTCATTCCATGTCATTTTGTTCATATGGCCCTCATTTGCAAAGAAAAATCATAAAAAAAACCCCTCTTACCCATAACCCTTTTTCAAAAAAAATGATAAAACCCGAAAAAAACCATAAAACCCAAAGTTCCCCGTGCAAATATTTAAATCAATATTTAATTCCATGGCAGGCCCCTTCCCAACCTGCACGGCCCGTCAGAGGACCCGCCAGCCGTCGGATCTCCGCCGGTTAAGATCCAAGGGTGGGCGGTCAATCTTGCGCCCCGATCTGTCGACCTTTAACGTCTGGGGAAAGTGGTTTTGGGCCCGTACAAGGACGCATGGCGGGCGCTGAGGTTGTTCGGAGCCCTCTCCCCGATACCGCCTTTGCCCCAAAGGTGGTGCGGGGAACCCGCTTACCACCATCCAGCTTACCGCCCTTCCTCCCACGTCACTCCGACGCCATCCTGACGTCACCTTACTTTGTCCGCCCACGCGCCCCGTGGCCCTCCACGCAGCCCTGCCACCACATTAGCCCGCCACCATATCCTGCCACCCTGGCTTTCACGTCAAGTGCCACGTCACCACCGTACTATGGGCCCACCATGACGTCATGCTGACGTCATAAGCGGAAAAGCGCCAATAGCGGCTTTTTCCGAAATTCAACGTTATAAACGGCCAAATAGGCCGTTTTAAGTCATTTTCATGCGTAAAAGAAGGAGCCGTTGACAAACAGCTGCCGCGAAAAATTGTCATCCAGCCAACAAATTCAAAGTTTCGACTGTTGCAAGTCCACAATTCCACTATGCTAAGCCTCCACAGCCCGGCTCGCAAGCGTCCAAGCTAGTTTTTCCAGGTATTTAGCCGGTTTCCCACTTTTCCCATGCATTTCAATTCTCGATAAAATTTCACCATTAAGCACCAGTAAAACTCTTCAAATTCAGCTCTTCCCATTACACTAAGTCAACCTAAGTAATCTGCAGCACCCTTAAACCCCAATTTGACAGAAGAGTGCTCGTTTCGCGGGCTAAAGACCCCGAAATTCCCCCCAAAGTACTAGGCATTGTTCCCTTTTGCCAAGTACAGGCCACCTATCGTCATAACAAAGAAGCCTCACTAGCTCTGCAAATCTCTCATTAACAGTTCACCTCCCTGTGAATTTCACAGCAAAACACAGAATCCAGCTTGCATTTCCCCCTGAAGAAAGGACACCTCACTGTGTCAACAGTTGACCTGCAGCTAAAAAACTCTTTGAGGATTGGTCAAACCACTGACCCTATCTCTACAGATTAGCTTCTATCATGGCATCTCCTGCAACTTCATCCATCAGTGTTGCCTCACAGAGTCAAATAAATAAAGAGCTGGAGGCCCTGCCATTAGTAGACAAGGATGGTCTCATTGGAGACTTTGAAGGAAATAGGGATTTCTTGCAAACCTTTAGTAGACTAAGGGAAGACTACAAGGATGGGCATGGTACACATGGGGTCTGGGAGTCAAACCCGCCCTATTACTGTCTCCCAGCTGTGAATGTTTTCCCCGAAATCATTCACCTCTATGCTGAACACTATGATGCCCAGCACAGAGCCGTCAGCACCCCATCAGGGAGGATCCTTTTTTACATCAATGCTGAGTCCATAAACAAGATGTTACACTTTGATCAGACAGAGTTGCTGATCCCATTCTCCATGAATCATTTGATGGACGCTGGTGACAAGATGACCGATGAAGAACTACAAAAGATCATCAGGAACTTCATGAGACCTGAATGCCAGACTACAGAGCCACCTCTCTATCTCAATGATCAATTCAATGATGTGGGCAAGATATTACTA
The DNA here is from genome assembly GCA_000404065.3 of Pinus taeda. Lineage (NCBI taxonomy): Eukaryota > Viridiplantae > Streptophyta > Pinopsida > Pinales > Pinaceae > Pinus > Pinus taeda. The sequence continues at coordinate 36,915 of APFE031203730.1, read as the reverse complement.
GACATGATAGCCTATGTGTTGGGGTACCAAAACAGTGAGCATGTGGACAGAGCCATGCTAGTACTGCTGTCTGTTTACAGCCCATACCAACCCCCTGCCCAAAAGTACAACTTTGCTAAGTTCATAGCCAATAAGATCCATGACCAGTTGACCAAAGTGGACAGACAGGGGGTCTTCAGATATTCAGCTTACATCTACCATATGTTCATGTATTATCATTCTGAAGCCTTCCTATGCTACATCAGAAGGCTGGATCATACAGGGGAAAGAAGATCTGTTATCTTCTGGACCTCAGTCTATCACAAAGTCACAAATTCACCCTATACCTACTGTGAATTTGTTGACCAATTTGTTTACCCAGTCTCCTGCATGTTGATGAAGTCACCACCTCCCAGGATATCCAATGAGATAAAGAAAGCTCTGCAGCTTTCTAAAAACAACAAAATAGGTGACTGGTACCTATATGAACATCATACAGTATTCAGGGTCTACGGATGTGAGCTCTGTCCATACAGGCTCCCCAAATATGTACCAATGAGATTGTTTGCCTTGGAGTATTACAGGCAACTGATTCAATTAGACCTTACCCACTTCCACAGCTCCAAGAAAAAGGCTCACCTTAACTTCAAAAATGAAATGGGCCCTTTCATCATGAATAAGAAGGAAGGATGGGAAGCTGCAGACTTGATCCTTAAAGAAAATTATAAGCTGTCCTATAGCTTTCGCTGGGTCCCTTATGACCCTCAAGGAGTCATCTCTGCTGCGAGAAATAAGTATAGGCTCCTAGCCATTAAGCATTGCCAATACCCTCACATAGAACAATATGCCAACTTGCAAGAATGGCAACCGGATACTCTAGTTGAGGGTCTAACTGAGGAAGAAAGAATGCTTAAAAATGTCAAGGAGCTTGAAAAGACAATTGACCTAGATTATGTGCAGCAGGTACCCTTTAGACTGCCTTACTCAGTGGGACAAGGAACCTCAATTACCAGGATTGCACCAAAGGCACCCACTACATCAGTATCAGTAATGGACAAAGGCAAAGGAATACTAGGTGCAGAAGATGAGCTGGTAAAGGAACAAATTGGGCAACAGGCAGGACAGAAAACGGAGAAGGAAACAGAGAAGGAAACACAGAAGGAAATAGAAAAGGAAACAGAGAAGGAAACAGGGCAAAAGACACAACAGGAGACACAACAGAAAATAGTGCAGCAAATGGGCCAGCAACAAGAACAAGCTGATAAGCCACAGAATGGGCTGCCACAAACTCCTGCAATACAAATGCCACCACCTCAAACGCAACAGTCAACTGCCCCAGTTCTACAGACCCCAGCACATGAAGAAAGGGGAATAAAGAGACAAAGAGAAGAGTCCACTCCTCTCAGTGGATCCTCCGACTAGCCAGAAGCCAAAAGGCAAAGGGCAGATTCCCCACAGGTGGAAGACATTACTGAAGATGTCTTAGATATTTCAACAAAGGACAAGGAGAGCAGCTAGCAGACAGGAACAAGCTCCTTTCAGCAGGAGCAAAATTTACAGGTCAGCTCGGAGGTGGCCTCCCAATCACAGCAGAGCAAGAAGCCAAAGAGCACCAAGGCTTCTTTCAAACAAATAAAGGCTCAAAATGAGCTATTGAGGGTTGAGGTGTACAAACAATTTATAGATGCTACACCAGCCATGCAAGAAAGACTGATGTTAGTTTATGACATCCAAGAAGAGAAGATTATCTTCAGTCATTTTAAGCCCAAGGGCCCGCAGCCTAAGACAGTTGCAGACTTCCTAAAGACAAGGGTGGAGGTCCTGGCCAGAGATATACACCCTATGGACCAAATCGAACTCCACAAGCAGGCTGGAGAGATGGTCTATGCCACCCTAGTGGAAAAGGCCACATTGGCCCATGAGCTGAAAGAATCATTGAAAAACACTAACACTCAGCTGGACATTGAGAGGATGTCCTCCAAAGCCAAGGACAACAAAATTAAATCGCTTGAGGATATCATTGTTGACTTAGGACATGATCCTGATGATCCAATAGGCGTTAAGGCCCTTATGAAAAAGAAAGATGATGACCTCAGGGCATTGAGGAAGAGATTGAAGCTGCCACCCACTGAACACCCCCAGACAGCTGAGCTTCAAAAGCAGAAACAGGTAGAGGATCAGCTAGACCTCTTGCTGCAACAGGATCAGAGGATAAGAGAATTGGAGAAAGAATTGGAGGGAGAAATACAAGACAAGCAGGGAGAATCCACTTCCCAAGCTCCTCCAACAACTTCTACAACAGCAGCAACAGCAGCAACATCAGGGGCAATAGGGGCCCCCACAACAGAGGCAGCAGATACATCAGCAGCTCAGTAGGATAATCCATCTATAGAGGACATAACCAAGGTTGTCAAGAAAATGGAGCTCCAAGCTGATGAAATAAAGAAAGCCAAGGAGAAATTGGCAGAGCTGGAGTCAAAATATGACAAATCCAAGATGACAGTGGCTGAGCAGGGCAGAGAAATAAAGGCCCTCAAGGACAAGATAAAGGCCCTGGAAAAAGAATTAAATCTAGAAACAGCCATGGCCGAAATAAAGAGAATTTTATGGGCCAAGATAAGCAAATCCATCACACAACAATGGAAATCAATAAAGACAATTCATCAGCAGATGGAATTGCTAGGCCAAGCTCATATAGAAATCAATAAGGCCAAAACAGTACTGGGAAACAGGCCTGAACAGGCCAACAGGATGGTAGACTTCTTGAACAGGCATGAACAGGAGGAATTGGCAGCCATGGGCACTCCCAATAGAACAGAAGCTGTCCTCCTTGCCAAGAAGGTGCTCACCCTTAGGAGTTATATACAGGTAGTGGAAAGAAAATGCTTTGAAATGACGGCAAATGTGGAGGAATTCAGGATCAAAATGGCAGAACTGCAAGCAAGAGGCCTGCCCAGTCTATTAACTAGTGCAGGAAAATTAGTCTCCCAAGAACAGTTTGCCAACAAAATGGTGACATATATGGAAAATCAGATCACTGCATCTGGCAGTTCATCTGAACAGACAGGGCCTCCCTCAGGACAGAATTTATATGATAAATTGGGAGGCCTATTCTTCATTGAGAATGAAGTAAATCACCTTTTTGAGACTCCTCCCAATTTTTTCAAATATACAGAGGCTGATGAGACTTTGATAAAAATTAGGAGGCATCAGATGCCCAAGGAAGATTGGTGGCAATCAATGCTCAGAATTCTGCCACATTAGCTTTAGTTATTCAGCCACTACCAGCCCAGGTCAAATACAGGACAACATGAGGATAAAGCGAGCATTCAAGGCAATTAAAGGCGGACCCAACAGATGGACCATGACAGCTGGCCAAGAGGACACACAAACCATAGCTGCACGGATAGGCCACTCAGCAGTTAAGTCAAAACACTCAGCCACTTCAACCAACTCCGTAAGCTCCAGATGCCAAGATTGTTCTGACAGGAGTGAATAGCTTTTATAGCTCATTAAAGATTGTAATAACTGCTCATCTACCAGCTCAGTACTATTGAAGGAAGATATTTTTCCACTCAGATGACTCATACCTGAGATATTTTTGTAACAAACTTCTATATATTCCCCCTCGCGTTTGTTAGCAGGGGTTGGACTCCGGATGTAAAAAATCTCTTGATTTCTCTTCTGTTACTCTTATCTTGTAAATCTTCAGACAACTAATACAAAGAATGATGGGATTTCTCCAAACACTGTCTCTCATGATGGCTTGCTGGTGTGTGGTCTAAAGTTACAGGATTCCTGTGTATTCCATGGCTCAATAAGTTTTCTCGTTACTCTCTGTTATATGTACATTTGTTATAATTTCATTATATCGTTTCATGCTTTCCATGGATACAATATCTAAATGGCCAAGAAAAAGAATAGTCCCAGGATTTAATCTTTGAATACCCTGGACTCAATCCTAGCCATTTCATATGTTTTCCTCAACTATAGTATTTAAAGAGTGATTCTTCAGTGCTACCTTTATTACTATATCATCACAAGAACATGTTATTTCAGGAATTCAAGCAATTGCTCCTAAATAACAGACTTCTTTCACACTAGTCAGCTTAAGTAAAGAATCCTTAATTGCTCTTTGCTGGTTGTTCTCCACTTCTCTTTCATGTTTTGCAATTTGTTTCATAGAATACACACAGGCCCTGTAGTCACACCCACACTCAAGTAAATATCTCAAGAGAACAACAGTCAAAGACCACATTGCCCAATGGATTAGTTTCACTTGAATACAGACTCTAAAAGCTATCAGAAGCATCCTCCCAACCAAACATAAAAAACAACCAAAACTTCACTTCATAACTAGCCTAAAACCTTCACCTTAACAATGACAAACCTAACAGAGAGAGCCCTCTCTGATTACAGCTGGGCTAGAAGCTGTAATCCAAAGATTGGTTAGTGGTTACCCCGGCCGTATTCCCTTGGGAGTCATAGGGAACAACCTGGGTGTTAACACTAACAACTGACTTGATGTGATTGTGAAGATGCATTTATTCAGATTCAACCAATTTTTATAAAAACGACATCGCTCAAAAACCAACCAAAGATGCTTAGGATGATCAATTCTATTTCGAGAACAAGCAGCTAAATCATCTAGGCATGCTTCGATAACATGTTTGATGTTGCGAAAATCGTAAGACATAGCCCACTGAGAAGAGGCTCCAGCATTTTTGAGGCCAAAAGGCATCTTTTTGTGTGAAAATGTACCCCAAGGACAAATACAGTTTGTCTTGTGTTGATCTTTTGGACGGATAGTAATTTGATTGTAACCAAAGAATCCATCCACGAATGAAAAAATTTCATTACACGCACATTCATCAATAATTTGATCAATAAAGGGTGTGGGGTAATTTTCTTTTGGACAAGCCTTATTTAGGTCCCTAAATTCAATACGTACTCAAATTGTTCCTTGCTTTTTGTCTACGGGGAATGGATTAGAGACCCACTCTATTAGAGGAATGGGGTATATAAATCCCACCCTAAGTAGCTTTTCAACTTTAGCTTTCATTGCTGCTGCTTTTCTAGGATTGACAGGTCAAAGATTTTGATGAATAGGTTTATCATTCTCATATGCCTTGATCTCATGTTGGACTATAGATGGTTCAATTCTAGGCATTTCCTCATAAGACCAAGCGAACACATCACGAAACTCTTTGAAGAGATCGGTATAAATTTGAATTTCTTCAGGGGAACAATCAACTATGATGAAGACATTTTTCGATTATGTTAGGATTCCTAGAGATGTTCATTGGTATAGTTCATGAGATGACAAACATGTTACCTTCGATAGAAAATTGTGCTGGGGCTAAAGGGTTTAAAACTGTATGAACATCACTAGTAGAAGGACTAGAAAAACTTGACTCAATTTCTTACAATTGAGGGAGGAAATATGAATGATGATGTAAATCATCCCATGGTCTATCAACACCCATCATTGCTTCAAGAATTTCTTCCTCAGATGGTAAAACTGCATTTAAGCTATCCTGAGCCGAAGTTGAATCACGGGTCTACGTCGGAGCCACATCTCCATCTAACTCCTCAGGTGAGAAAGGAGTGGGATGGGAGTCTACAGAGTTAACAATAGATTAATAAGCAATTTCAGCTGCAGACATAGGACATGCCATTCCACCTACCTGTCCTCCATGTAATGTGGTGGTAGATGAGGGTAAAGGTCAAGGGTCTGAAAAATAATGAGTTCAAAATAAATCTCTTCGAGAAGGTCCCTTGGGAGGCTGAAACGGCATTGATTCTAGTTGAATGAGCAGGAAGATCGAAAATACCCATTAAAGAAGAGTACATTCCAACTCCTAAATTCTCAATAGGTTTCCTAGAATTGTCCATTAATAGAATAGTAGAGTCAGAAGATGCGTGGGAGTCACCCAGAGAATAATCCGTTTGATCCACTTTTACAATCTTTCCCTCATGAGGGGAACAAAGGATGTGAAATAATGATGAAACTATGGCATCCATCTGATATATCCAATTCCTGCCTAAGAGGAGGTTGTAATCCAAGTTGGCATCGACTATTTCTACCTCAGTATTTACTACCTTTCCCCCAACACAGATGGGAAAGGTTGGAATAATCTCGTGCATCCTATGGGAATGTCCATCAAATGCCATCAATAGAGTTGGTGAAGGAACATCTTGAGAAGATCTAATAACCTTCCAACAATCACACATGTGGAAGCTCCCTCATTTATAATGGTTCGAAAGATGTTAGTCTTTCGATATGTAGACTTTATCTGGAAAGCCATATGCCGGGGAAGTCTCTTTTTGATGTTTGACATATCAAAAGTGAGCACAAGAGAATTTTTTGGATCTACTGCCCCAATTGCTAAGAGCAAAGCACTCCTCTGAGTAGGGAACAACTGGAGTACCTCTAACGCTGACATATCACAAGGAATTTGAGCCAGATCTTCTATAGTCGAGTAGTTTTGGGCTACCCTGGCATTAGGGTTGATGGTCAAGTGCTTTGCAGAGCCTTTTGGCATCTGAGGTATAGACTCAACAAAGGGCGTTTCAATATGGTGCAGTTCTGAGGTATCGAAAGAAGACTTAGCCTTAGATGATTTTGATTCACCATAATCATGTGATTGCATAGCGATGTAGATATGCGAGCTAATCATGAAGACATTTGACAAATTATCCCCTTCCTGGTTTCCCCCTGTGGGGTTACCAACATTCGAGTTCGCGTGTAATTGTTGCCCTTAAGGAAAAGGGTTAGTGAGAATAACCTGGAGCTAGAAGATCCCTGCTGCACTAATAAGTGTTGAGCATCTTGGATCTTAGGGCAAAGATGAGTCAAATGATTTCCATTGCATAACTTGCAGGAAAATTTCACCTCTTTCCTAGACTCTTTCATACCCCCTCCGACATCATTGCCAGGTTTGTTTGGATTTCCCTTCCCATCCTCGTTCTTCTTCCTACCTCATCCTTTCTTCTTCCCATCGGATTGTTGGTTTCCTTTGGCGTTAGAAGTTTGGACAATGTTTATAGATGTAGGTTGAGAGGGTGTAGATACAAACAGTGATGCCTACATAGAGGAAGAAGTTTGTAAAGACAACTGTTGTAATTGATTCAATAGGCTAACCATGTTAACATCAATTGGTCTGACTAACCCATCAACATGGGGACCTAATTTTGGTTGGGATATACCCACCTTAGATCTAGGAGCATCAGGTAGACTTTTTTGAAGAACCCTAGACTGAGAATAGATCAGTTCTAACTGTCGGGCCTTGAAAATAACCTGCTCTTCAGTGAAAGCACCGGAGAGGGGCATGTCCTTAGAGATCTCAAGTTGTAGTGATTTAATAAATCATTCAAGAAGGAATTCTTGTGGGATATCAGCTTCAATGAGCCTCTTCCTTCTCATCCATTACTAGATATGATCTAAAATGTGTGTTGCCTCATCTTGGAAATTAGATAGAAACTCAGTTTTGACTTCATATTGGATAGGAAATTGGAAGTGGTTTAAAAAGATAGTAGCCAAATCAACGAAAGATGTGAAGGTTCCCCTTGGAAATTCTATGTACCACTTAGCCACATTTCCAGTTAGGTACGTTGAAATAATATTAACTTGATTGAATCATCTATCAGGGAGTTGGACGAACACCATAAGTGGAAAGTGGTTACGTGGTCACTCGGATCATCACCAACCTTCCCCTTGAATTTTGGTATATCATAGGGAAGTTTGGTTGGGACCGGAGGCCAAATCAAGTTATACCTAATTAGATGATTAGTCAATTTAGAGAGATCTGGCAAGTGTAACATTGCTAGAAAAGGGAGATGTGGCGACCTCGAGGATTCCACTCAGTGTGGGTGGAACTCTCAACGTTTTGAAAAGAATGGCCTAGATTTGTGAAGGCACCATGTTGCCTGAAGTAACTCATAGACTCGATGGAACCATAAGGAGCCTCTTGTGGTCTAGAAAAATTCATAGTTTGACCAACTCCTGCTGAAAAACCTCCATAACTAGTAAAGTTACCCCTTAAAGAAGTGTTAAAAGGAGCAGAAAACCCTTGATAAGGATTCCATGCATTAGCATAGGGAGAAAAATTCTAGAAAGAATTGATAAAGGAATACAACATATTCCTTTGTTGACTGAAATAAGATTGATTCATGGCTCCTAACCCACTAACCGCAAGGTTTGTCCAACTTTGAAATGGATTATAACTTTGACTTGTAAAGGAAAAAGGCATTGATCCCATTGTTGGGTTGAAATGTGGTATATGACCTCACCTAAATGGGAAACCTTGAAAAGAAGTTGATCTACTTGTCATGGATGTGGAGATAGTTGATGGAATACTCAATGGAACCGAAGGGATCGTGCTCGTTGACATTCCAAAAGGGAAAAAAACAATGCCAAAGGCAACAACTTGAGAACTTCCACTCAAAGATGGAATGTAAGTAGAACCAAATATAATAGTGCTAGGTGTAATAGAAGTTATAAACATTGTTGCTCCTCCTTGTATAGATATAGGAGTCTGCATACTCATGGCACTTTTCATGGATGTCATGCTTCCAGAAGTGGTCATCGAAGGAAATATTGATGTAACCCTGGGCTCAAAGGCCTATTGGTTGGAGTTCTTACGTATAATAAAATGTTTGGATGATGAGGAGGAAGAGGATAATTAGGAGCCGTAACAGACTTTGAAAGATTTTCAACCTATATATTGTCTTCCGACTAGAAGTGGACTTGAGAAAGAACTGGAGTGTTCTTCTCTAATTGTCTACTTGTACCAGGTCTATCTTGTGAATCAATGACTCCAACAAAGGATCAATCTCTGATGTTCCTACTGCCAATCATTTAAAACCACTAGCAGTATTGCTCCTACACCTTCAAGGAGAAGGCTCAGGACTCATAGGTGATAGCCCACAAAGTCTCCTAGACTGTTGAGCTGGTCGATCAGCCACTTTGAATTATTTTTAAGAAATCTACTTTGACTCAAAAAGGTTTGAATCTAGGCCAACTAGGAGCAAATATCACTCTCTAAAAGTCCCTAAAGATACAAGCAATCAAACAACTTTCAAGTATTTCCACTCTGGTTGATTAGGACTAGACACCAAAGTACAAGAAAGCCAAAATCAAGGGCCTTCTAAAAATGGACTGGGGTAATTACGCCGCAGGCCTACTAGCGAAGGTATCATAAGCAGTTACGTTGACCTCCAGACAATAGCCTTTGCTAGTGCAAGCACCTAAGATTCGCAAGGGTACCCTCCAGAAGTATTGTTGAACATGATGCAATGTCCACCTTTGGTGCCATCGGATTCCCCTCTAAAGCCACCTATGTGGTCCCTAGGAAAGGCAACTAAGAATATCAACTTGTATCGAAAGCTGGGTGGAACAGTCCTTAGGCAGGATCCAACAAGTAGGAGAGGGGGCATGTCTATTCCTTGTCTTCACTCTCCCTTGTGCTTAACTCCCAGTCATGGAGCTTTCCCATTCTTTCTAATGATATTGGGTTTTGCTCTTTATTCAACTTCTAAGTCACATTCCTAATCCAAGACCCTAATGAACCTAAACTTGTAGGTGTTTTTTAATGACAACAATGAAAGTTCTAGTTCATTTTATTAATCACTTGATTTTATATAGTTGTTATTTAAGTTAGGGGGAATTACGAAAGTGAAACTGATGATGTTTTATGACACAAAAGAAACCAATAGAAAACTAACTATATGAATGCAATAATTTTCTTCGATGAAGAGTGATTTCTACTTGGGTTCTACGAAAACCTATATATATGAAAAATATTTTTCTTTTCTTTTCTGAAACAATCCACCCACACCCAAAAACTAAAAAGGACTAAGAATGCCTTAAGATGCAAACTAACCTAATGGAAGTCAAAATGATGATGCAAGATCCTAAACAACACTCATAAGAAAATGCAATTCTTTATAGAGACAATACTCTAACTTAAAAATGAAGAGGGCAAAAATTTGAACACATATCTCTTCAAAGAAAGCATAAAAAGTTGCAAAAGATCACAATTTTATTTTCAACAATAAAACAAAAGAAACTGCAAACTAGAAACTGCAAACTGAAAGCTTGGAAAAAGAAAACAAAAACAATGTTTTTGTGATTTTTCTTTTTAGGAAACAAAAGAAATTTTTTGAGGTCACAAAAGCAGTACTAAAACTTGAAAGATCAATAAATAAGCACAAGGAGTCTTTCAATCTTGCAAGTCATAAACTCGAAAATGAATGAAACTTGAACAAGAAATACTACAAACTTGCACAAACTAATCCAAATAGCAACAAAAAATTTCAACAAACTGACAAAATTCCAAGAAAGAAATACTTTCAAACTTGTAAAAAAGACTCAAAAAAGCAAGAAAAGCAACTAGGCCACCAAAAAAGGGAAAGAAAAGCAAGGGAATTTGAAATTCGAGCTGAAAATGAAATTGAAAACAATTTCCTGTTCTAGAAGACCAGAACAACCAAGAACTTCAAAACGAAGCCTTGAACCCAAGATACAAACTAAAAACTTGCTTAAGAAGCAATCCTATGCCAAATCTTTTCAGTGAGAAGAAGATTTTGAAAATGAAAGCTTGCAAGAAAACTGATTTCTCCAGACAGAAGATGACCATACAATATCATAAATTACCAAGCAGTAGACCTAACTAGGCAGAAATATTTGAAAAAACAATTCAAAAAATTGCATACGCAATAGTGTAAAGACACAGAAGCGTGCACACAAATTTCTAATACAGGAAACTCGCGTATACGCGAGTCCTCTTTAAAGAAACATGTGTGTATACACTACTGTAATCAAAGGAAACAACATATACAAAGCTTAATTAGGAAAAAAAAAATCAAGGTTTGACCCAGAAGATCAGACTTGATGCCTGGGACACTGATGGACCAAACAATACTACAAAAACAAGCAATCAAGAAACTGAACCCTGATTGAGAACAAACAACCGAAACTAGGAATAATAAGATTGTTATCCCTAGTGGAATCACCAATTTTTTTGTAGGTGAGACCACCCTAGGGCTTTGGGTTGAGAACCCCAATAGAGAAGAGGGAAAACCACAACAAGAAATGCTCAGGCAATCAACCTAAATGCTTATTCTACTGAACTGTGCAGGACTGTCCTTGCACGGATGTCATACGTTTAGGTAGATCCTGTAGGGTGCAAACCCTCATCTTCTCCTAATGTTCTTGAAACCTGAAAATTATTCAAATGGAACATATACTGTAGTAGAAACATAAAGCATGTTCATGATATTAACATTAAATCATATAAATGAATGACTAATTATACATCAATATAAGATTCATAAATGAATTACAAAATAAGTTGATGCATAAACACATTTAATATCAGAAATAGAACAACATTCCTTTTATTGAAGTTAGCTACAAGTAAAGTGGAGAAATACACCCTGAGTCCTTCTCTGGCTCCAAGTGGAACCGTCCTCCAGATCTGTCCTTTCTCAGCCTTCCACAATCTTCATCCATCACCAATGCAAGGATATCTCAAGCAAGATGAAGGATATATATATAACAAGGAAACAAGGATTTCTTGAAGCTTTGGGGAGAGCAGGAGCCACAGGGATTCATCAAACTCAATTAGGGATAATCTCACTATAGTATCAATATCTCATATCTTCTCCCTTAAGGCCTTCCCATAGAGGTTTATTTATACTTCTTCAAATTAGTTTTTTCAGTTGGGAAATAGTTGGGCCACGGGCAATAAGAGGTGAGTAATAGGTAAAACTCATGAACTTCACTTGAAATTAAGGAAATTTAATTGTTTTAAGCGTAACATATGTATGCGGTTTGGGTATCTGCTGACCTGTGTACATGCTTTTATCACAGGGAAAAGTAGTGTATAGCGAATAAAACATTGTTTTCTAGATTTCGGACCAAGTATGGAAGGAAGGGTTGCCCTAGGCCATAATTAGAATATCAGATCTACTAAAAGTGGTAAATGGTGCTATAACAACAAGTGCTCAGGACAAGCCACTTTTCCTTCACCATCATACATGAGTTCCGACAAGTGATCAAAAAAATCCTTCGTGACTTCAAAGGAATGAGCGTTGGATAGACATCGCGGATGGTTAACTACAACAATATCCATGATAGGTGTGAAAATATTCAAAAAAGGATGTGAGGAATCAACTTGTCATTTGACCCTCCCTTTATTGCAAGAAATGTTGACAGTGTTGGACCCACCAACATGTCAGGGCATCTCCCCAATAAGAAGTCTCAACAAGACCTCAGACCATTTGGAGTAGGAGCCCCAACATTGGGTAGTATGGTATTTCATTGATTGTGGTTGTGTGCAAAGGTAAGTAAGATGTCCTCCTTGGTATCAAGGGTGTGACCTTGTATCAAGTCAAGGAAGGTGCATGAAAGGCTCTAACACATGGAAGGGGGGAAGAGTCCACCCCTTAGAAACCTGTGATAACACAAAGCTTGAAAGGGAACAAACGGGCATAAAGAAACCATGAGATGGAAAGTAGGATAGATGACTATCCAAAGTGATGGATTATACCAGAAACACACTTCGATAAGAGTCATACAAACACATACGCAATAGTCCATACATGCGTAAATTACAACTACATACATCATTAAAGTAACCAGGATAACTGAACTACAATAGCAATATATGCATGAAACATGATGGCTCTGTCATATTAAAAGAGTGAAAGATCCAATCATACATACAACCATGACAACTACTAGATAGGGGAACATTATAGTCATTGTTGCCTGCTCCTCCAAAGATATGTTCTAGTTCTGCACTATGGAGAAGCCAAGGCTCATTACAATACACTCCAAGCTTTATCTAAGTTATACCTATAGGAAAATTGGCTCCCAAAAGCCTATACAATGAGTTATGAGGTTCTATAAATAGAAACGGTTAGGGTGGCCCTTGACATTCCCCTTTGTGACTCTTCACCTACCCTCATGACTCTTCAACTTACACATGACTGTTACATTCTACTATTGACACTTGGTCTTTCACTTTACAACATGTCTACAATAAAATCTACACATGTACCCATGTGAGAAAACAATGGGCTTGAGTAAGCCATGCAAGACATTACTAAAACTTAGACAATTGTGGGAAGACTAACTCTTCGACATCCTCTCAATAATCAACAGTGGGGAACTGATGACAAGCTTGCTAGTCTACTATGGCATTCGCATACTCTTTTGTGACATCTTTATGAAAGTGAACTCTTTCCTCCATTGCATCTAGGTACACTGATTTGGCACATCTATCCAAATCATCAGATAACATGCACATTATGGTCTTGAGTGCATTCAGACTAACAAAATACAAGTGCATAGTGTCTACACTCATCTGCAAGTTTGTGTTGGTGGCTATGTGCATCAACTGATCAAAGTACTTGTCCAACTCCAGTTAGACTTGGTTCTTTGTCTTTGCCTAAGTGAGTGTGCCAATGGATGGGATCACATGCATGCTCACAATGACATCCATGCTCCTGAAAACTCGTGCATGTGAAGCATACAAGCTGGTGATGATCTGCGGGAGTTCCTCATAGTTTTGGATCTAACTCTGGATGCGTGCCTTCAACTCCATTGCCTTCGGCTTCATCATATTTGGTAAGTGCAATGGGGCTCCATTATACCTCATTTTCCATATCAACATGAGATCGATAACAGTGTGTATGTCTGACAAGATGTGTGCTCTCTTAGCAAAACACTGTTGCCAACCATTAAGATGGACAATTGACTTATGCATGGTGACAAAAGTGAAGTACAATGTATGCATGACTGTCTTGAGAGACGATACTTCATCAAGTATCTCTTTCCTCAACTATGCTTTGGAGGATGTTGTAACTTACTCTTGTCCCTGCTTGGCCGCTTGTAACTCCTTAGCGATGCACTCATTCTCATCCATCAAGAATCTAATGCTCAAGATGGTGGCTTCGGTATATGCCTTGGTAGCATCAGCCAATGGAGCTTGATGTCTGTGCACATCAAACATAATCACTCATTATTTAAACTGCATAGGAGATAAATGGACATCTGTAGTGGGCACTCTATGTGACTATACAACTCTGTGTTGTGACTCATCAAAAGATATGTTGTGCACATCCACTTTCGGATTGTCCTCAAGGATTTCAGTGTCTCCTTGATCACTTGGGAATTTCTCTGCTCCCGAATCTGGTGAAGTTAGTGGAGTGACCTATTGGTTCTAAGTCATGAAGGCAATGTCTTGATCTAACTTATATTAAACCACATCTATGTCCATCTATTCAATCTCCTGAGAAAATTCCTATTTTTTCCACTGCTCACCCTGTCTGCTATGTGTCATATGTTCGGATGAGTCGATAACCTCTATAGGCACAGTTTCATCAATGTGTGCATGCTCTACCTCCTACTGTTCTTATTCCTACTGCGCTTCCTTCTCTCTTCTACACATCTCTTGTTCTTCCTTGAGTTGCTACTTCAACTCTTGCAACTCCTTTTCTCCCTCCTCCCGCTTTTGCATCTCACTCTGCCTTTGCATGATCTTTCTGTCACCTCATTGCATCAATCTCCAAATCTTCTCTTACCACAAGTGGATCTGCTTTGAACTTGGAACTTTTCTCTGCCTCTGCATTGTCAGCAACCTTCCTCTTTCCTCTATCAAGCACAGGTTTGCTACCCTTTGTTGCTGTTGATGATGCTACTCTCTGAGATGTTTCTTCCATCTACACTGCTAACCACTCTAAAACCATTTTGACCAGTTCATTGAGCCTTGAGAAGTCATAGCAGTATCTTTGTGGGTCTTCCTTAGGAAAATGACATGCCCCGTGGATCTAAGGATGATACACTCTTTCATAGTGTTCCTTCACTAAGTAATGCGAGTCATATCGATTGAAAATTCTGGTGTCAAAGGTGAATTTATTGAATTCATCTGTGTTGGCCTCAACATGCTTGAAATTATGGATTTAATACGACCCGATTTGCAAAGGAAGAGTGAGAAAAGGTGCCTTATTCTTCCTGTGCAGCCTCACTGACAATCCTATTGATATGTGATATGAAACCTCTTGCATGACCAGCTTATCCATGGAAGACTTCAGAAAAATATGGTGGAGCCTTCTCCACACTGTACATCTGACTGAAGGTGCCAAGGGGTGAGACATACCAATCTGCTATGTCAACTAATGCCTCCATAATTTCCTGTGACATGCAAGGTGGATCCTTCTCAAAGATCACCCTGTATAATGGGGTGATGAATTGGTTTGATATTTGTATACTAACTTCACAGAAAATGCATTCAGAGAATAACTTGTAATAAGTGTGCACAGAGGTTTCTAAAGGTGCCCATGCCCAACCCAAGCATGAGAACTACTAACGAGCACAAATTCCATCAAGTATGTAAGTCGACATGAAAATATTTGTCTGTTGACCCTTGGGTGTATCTCAAGCTTCTGTTACTTGTTCCTTTAGCTGAAGAGCTAAAATGTTAGACGAATTGAAAGGTCTTCCTTCATTCACTAATTGATCCAACGTAATCACCAAAATCTGCAGGAATGTTTCTATACTCTCTTCGCCATAGAAGTAGCATGCAATGATGACCAATAGCTGATATGCCTTCCACAGAATCCTCCTGTTGTACACTTGGTTGGGTATTGTCATTATCTTGGAAGACTCTTTCACCCAACTCTTCAAGATGTATCTTGAGTTTTCACTATTGTTGGGTATGGTGAGGGGTGTATCCATTGCAACCACTGGCTGCCGAAAATGATACATTGCCTGAAAGTGCTTTACCCTGAAGGTAGTAAGTTCTGTTCCACTGAAACTTCTCAACACCATTATCTCTAGGTTAGTATGTGAGGCAATCCAGTGGATCATGTCCACACATGGAAACGCGAGATACCTGCATGCAGTCCAAGACAACATAGACTCTACGATCCTCCAGATCTTCCTCAAATGTGCCTGAAAAGATGGCAATGATGTCATGCCATTTCATCTTCATTTCATTTTCCATGAACAAATTAGTTTCTCCAATATGGGCAAGCTCATAGACACTTGCTCAACTACATCTCAGTTTCACTCTCAATGGTGTTCTTTTGGCCCTACTCTCTTCAAAGCCATTGCACTAGTAATGTTGAGAGATTGACGAGCACCTATGATGCTTGGAGATAGAGCAACACTCATGACAAGCACAATGTTATTTGAAAGCCAAAAAGACTTGAGGATTGACATGAAACACACCTAGGTGACTCATTGGAATATTTGTTCAATTTTCACTGGGAGGCTAGGAGCCTGATTGTGAGAACTGCACAAAAAACGTTTGGACTAGGTTGACTAACTACTGAAACTTTGTAGAGCATAGTCTAGCTTGGCCTGTTGCGAACTAAAAATTTACAATGCGTAGTTTCAGTCGGCTTGACTAGAACACGGTAAAATGGCATCTATGCAATTTCGGGGGCCAACAGGGCCTGCCTCTCAGAATTGTGTAGAGAAAGCCTGGGAGGCTAGTGTTGGGAAATATATATGCAATTCCTAGGATAAAGGAAAAGCATTCACTCATATAAATGTGAAGTGCAAGTCGGGCAAGGCAAGGTCTAGTCCAAGGCAGTGCAGACTTGCCGACAGGACGTCTGAAAACATGTAAAGGATGAATGCATGTGCAAAGATGAGTGCAGGCATGAGTGAATGAACATGCATGAAAATAGTGAGTTGAAGATTTAGTAGATAGGAAAACAACTAAGTGTGTGAAGGGAGTCACCACAATGGCAACCGTCAGTGCAAAAACAATGTCATGCATGTGACAACAAAGAGATGCAATGAAAAACTTGAAACAATGCTTCTACAAGCTAACATGCATTAAAATGACAACAATTTTTCAATGAAACCAAAAAAACAACACTCACACAAATTGAAATACAAAAAGCAATAGAAAAGCAACAAAACACATGAAAAGAAGACTTACTTGGAAAAAACTGAGCTGAGTGTGTTAAATGCTCCTATATGCGATAGGGAATGCCAGAGCTCCAAGATTGGAGTAAAGAATGGGCTCTGAAGTGATGAATAGATAGTTTTGAGAAGATCAAGGCTTATGACATGCATGCCACAAATCTAGGAAAAAAACGAAACTTGACGGGAGGTTTCTAAAACGACTTTTGCATGTAACCCCCAACTGCTAAAAATGGATCCCTAAAATCTAGGGATTCTTTTTACTTTTTACTTTTTTATTTTTTGGGAAAAAGTAGCCCATGCATGCAAATCAAGATTGCTCAGTCTTGGAAGGAACCGATCAACTTGTGAACATATGAAATAGACTCCAAGCTCTGGAGTGACTTCTGTGCAGTTTCTGGGTTGAGTGTCTCTAGTTGCCCCTCAGACTCACAGTAGTTTGTGGACTTAAACCAAGGCTGTCATGAAAATCTGCTTAAATTTTGGGAGTAAGCACAGTGATGGGATTCTTTACGCAATTTTTAGAGAGAAGGTTGCCTGCTTGCCCTACATATTATTGGAGAAAAATTGGTTTCCTTGATGCTTTGTGCAATTCTAGAGAGCAAGGCTAGTTTCCCTCCAGTTCTGTGAAATTCTTCAAGTGAGCACAAGAGCCAGTTAATGACGAAGCCATAGGATGTCAGCTTGTGGGTGGGAGGAGAACAAGCTAGAAAAACACAAGCTTATGAGCCATAGAAGCTCAACTGAAGCATAAGTACTTGTTAGTGCAAAACATGCTGCTAAGGATGGTTGGTAGGTAGGATAAAAAATGGAGCTAAAGAAAAATTTTGGAATGTGGTTGTAGCCACTACAACACCTACATTTCATGTTCCATGTCTACTAACATGTCTGGCCCTATCAATACCCTATTCACTAGATCAGTCCAACTAATAGGAGTATTACAAATCCGCCTATACATTGCCTCAAATAGACCCATCCTCAGTGACTCTTGATAACAATTGGTGTAATCAAACTCAACCATGGAAGATACTCTTCCCACTTTCATTGTTAATGCACAACATACATTTTCAACACATCTTTTAGAACCTTTTTACCCTCTTTTTCTGCCCATCTATCTATGGATGGTAAGCTTTACTAAAGGCTAACTTTGTACCCAAACTTGTGAATACTCTTACCAAAACCTGGAAGTTAACTTGGCATCTCTATTCGATACAAACTTCTTCAAATCACTGTGCAACTTCACTATATATATGATGAAGCCTTGGGCTACCTCAATAACTAAATAAGTAGGATTCACTCAAATGAACTGCACTACCTTGGTCAACCTATCAACCACAACCATAATAGAATCATGTTGTCTAGATTTCCTCAACAAACGTGTAATGAAATCCATGGAAATGACCTCCCATTTCTACTCTGGAATTGGAATCAGTTGTAGGAAACCACTTGGATGCTTACACTTTTCTTTTACATATTGACAATCCAAGCATCTAGCCACAAAAATTTCCACCTCCTTCTCAAGACTCATCCAATAGTAGAAATTCTTCACTGCTATCAATGTCTTTTGATATCCTAGATGACTTTAATAGGACTTAGCATGAAATTCCCTCAAGATAATATTTTTTAGCTAAGTGTTGTCTCTCACAGAGATATTTTTCCTAAACTTGATCAAACAATCTGATGTAAGGCGATATTCCACATCGTGATCACTTGTACCCTATTGTCGTGGCTCGTACCTAACATCCCTATACTTGTCATCTTGTTTTCTTACCTATAATATTCGCTCCTATAAATATGTCACATAAGAAATCATAATTGCTATATGATTCATTTGCACTCTTCTACTATGAGAATTTGTAGCCTTATTCTCTTTCCCTTTAATGTACTTGATATCAAAGTCAAACTCACTGATCATGGCCAACCATCTAGCTTTCTTGTCATTCATATTTGGTTGATTAAACACGTAGCTGAATCTAATGTGATCACTCCTCAAGATGAACTACCTGCTAAGAAGATAGTGTCTGCAGATACTCAAAGTATGGATGATCACATCCAACTCAAGATCATGTGCCACATTTTTTGGAAGTTTTTTTTGCAAACACGCACAATTTTAGTGCGAGCAAAACAATTTGTAATAAACATGAGAATGTTGATAATGGTAATATTAATGCTTATTAGCTTCAGAAAAATGATTGTCAGGAATACACTAACAATGAGAGTGTCAACGTTATCAGGTATTGGCTAATAATGGGAATATCAGTGCCAAAAGTAAAATTTCAATTTCAATTTTTAAAAAAGCATTGACACATTCCACGTTAGTGATGCAGTAATCATTTCTCAGTCACACCACAGATTATCCAGAGGTGAAAGGTACATATTAAAGTGAAGTTTCCATTTTCAAAGAGTTGTGTTGTGATTTTATAATTATTGAAGGGTCCAAATAATAATTTCACCCATCAATTAGTTAGTTTGCTTGAAAAATATCATTCTTTTACCACATTATTTTCACCATTGTCATTCGCAAAGTTGTGTTAGTTTAAGATTTGGAGGGATGTTCGTTTCAAAATTGATCAATGGAGATACAACGTTCGATCCCGATCTCTAGCTTGTAAAAGCACCAAATTATATGGATAATGGCGAAGGGTGACAAACTTAATAGATACAAGCCCAAAGGCCCCAAAATCTAGATATTTATCCAGATATTAAACAACAATTACAATGGGCTAGGTGGTAGGAAGTTTTCCACTAATGCATCGATCACCATGACATTGTGGCTCAAGAATTCACCCAGGATTTTGATGGATAACATGTGGAGATAGGAGGACTTTTGTTCCCGGTCATGGAGGAATTAATTATAGAAGTTATATCCTTACTTATGGATGGGGAAAAGGCCTTCAGAAGCCATGTTCTAGCCAGGATTGATGTCCCATTTTTCCCGAAGGTCGAGTTGAAGGAAAAAAAGTTGGAAGGCAAGGGTGCAAAGATCTTTGCTAGAGGATAAATGGAATGGGATGCTATGGATCACCCAATCATACTTCACATGTGAAGAGAATTTTAACCGAGTAAATATTTACCATTTTAATTTCCTAGGTCATATAGAAAGACAAGTAATAATGGACACTTTTTTTATTTATTGGAGAGTCTTAAGAACATGGTTGCTAATTTTTAGGCCAGGGAAGACCCATTTCCCCATTTTGTCTATCACAAGGCATTAATTAGGTTGTTAAATGAGACTTGGTTGGCCAAAGTTGGCATAACGTGGAGCCATTTCTTGTTTTGGGGAGGGTTTCAACCCCAATCCCTAAGGCCAAATGAGGGAGACAGAAGGGTACTGAGCAGGGTAATAAAAATCAGACATAAACCTCTACTCAAAGAACCTCCACTAAATCCCAATGCCAAAAAGAGAGATCGATTCCCTCATCCTATGATCCTATAATCCCTAAGATTTATGCCAAAAGAAGTGACAGATTGAAGAAAGCACAACCTAACATTGAAAACCCTCCTTCTGTAAATCCCCTTCATATTGAAAAGCCACCAGCTGAGAATTTCCTTGCAGAATCTCATCCACTAAAAAGGACTAGGGGAAAATAAATTGAAACTAAACTCCAAGATGAAGAAGAAACCTCTCTTTTTCAAATGTTCAAGGGAGGTAAGAGGCCTCACACTAGGCCTTTAAACAAATTAAGGCTGAAGATAAAATTAGAACAAAACCCTGACCTTGCCAAGGAAGTGATAGCTATGGATAATGTCCCATTAAAATACCTGATAATAAACAAAGGGAAACATGTAGGTCCTAAAAGGTTAAAGGCCAAGGAGACAAAAATAAAATCCCTATGGAAACCAAACATTGTAAGAGGTAGAAAATGGACAAGGTGGATGTTCGTTTGGAGGCAGCTAGTACCCTCAGCTAGGAAGCTGGTGAAGATTTTTTGGGTTTTTGATCAAGTCACTCCTAAAGTGAGTTTTTGGTGATCTATCACTGATCACACTATTGGGTGCATCCCAACTTGTCCTACACTTTGGAAAAAACTCTACATTCTGTGGAGCAGAGTGCACATTGAAGCATATAATGGAGTGTGTAGTGGAGCAGCAAAACATGAAGTGGACTATGTAATGAAGTAGCTGGAATATATCACATGTCATAAGGGCTTTGGGATGGGGCGAAGCCCCTCCTTTTTGTAATGATGTAAATAATCAATGGATTTTGGGACCATAGATGCTTGTTTTAGGGAGTCAATGGTATTGTAATGATGTAATCCTTGATGTAATAGTACATATAGGGTCAAATAATATGAAGATAATTGTCAATAAAATTGATCCATATCTATGTTATGGTTGTATTATTGTGATCTATAGTTCTTTAGTGAAGGAAAGGCTCTATAGCTGAGTGCGTAGAGGCCTGAGTCTGTAGCTGAGTGCACAGATGACCTGTAACTTGGTGCATAGGTTAAGAACTATTTGTTGTACAAATAATATTTATATTAGCGACAATTCTTGTGGATGTAGTCCCACATTGGGGTGAACCATGGTAATTTGGTGTCTTCATGTGTATATTTTCTTATTATCTATTGTAGCATAGAAGTTAATTATAGTTGGCATTTATTTTAGTGTGGTGATGATTTATGGTTTTATACGATATTTTTAAATGGTTAATGTAATGTGGCAAAGTAATTTATGAATGTTAAGAATAAGAAAACATCATAATACCACATCTCTACATCCCTCCAGGCTGCAGAAACCTAGTTCAACATCCTCTCATGGTCACTTTGGGTGAGACTGTAGGTTGTTGCCGAAAGGGCCAGTGATTAAGGGTTTTGTTGGTGCACAATATAGATTGAACCTGGGTTAGCCCAAACCAAGCCAACCAATGCTTCTATTTCTAGGACCAGGATCTGTTTGAGGGATATGTGGATGTGGCACTCGTCAAAGAACGAAACTCAATATTGGCTAGAGTTGAAAGAGCAAGAATTTACAAATCAAGAGAAGAGAAACCCTCATTTGATGTCTAAATCTTCGTTACGGAAGTATATTTTTATAGATAAATATGAAATTTTCTTTGCTGCATTTCCTGTTGAACTGTATGAGTGCATATTGAGGTTGAACGAAAGAAAGAAATGTTTTAAAGGCAAAGAACCTACAGTGTGGACTCCTGAACTAATACAACGAATCAAGAGTAGTGACAATATGATTGCAAGGATTGTTGATTTCTGGATTAATAACATCTTGGGAGGATTCATTCTTGAGTTTGAAATAGACTTGAATGTGTCCTACAGTGAAGAAGAATGACAATTATTCAAGGGATGCGAGGTAAGTATTTAAAATCTCTGAAACTTTGGATTAAGATGCTTCTGTGTGAAAAGAGAGTTTTACATACATAATCAGATTCCTAGTTTACTTATGTTTGGAAGAATAGGGAATAAATCTGAGCAAGATATTGAAACAATACGAATTGGAAAGAGATATAGAGTAGATACTAGAAAGAGATTTCATGGACAATATCCAAAGACTTTCATAGAGACTGATTATAACCCTCTTTTGATTTAATCTGAAAGTGAAGAAAGCCTCCCTGATAACCGTTAGGTAACTCTGTGGAATTAACCCTTCCAGCCCGAGAGTTCGCCGAAGCTAGAATCTAGTAATAGCTAGCATAATTTTGGCTCTCCTCCTCCCCCTCCAAGAAGAAGTATGGCTAATGATATTAAGTTGCTTGTTTTCAGAGGAACTGGATTGGAAGATTCAGAACAATTTTGGTTTTTATGTGAAGCAGTATGGACAACAAAGTAGATCAATGATGAAAATATAAAGAAAGTGCATCTCATTACGAAATTCTGAGATAGAGCATTGACATGGTATATTAAGTATTCAAATAATCATATCAAAACATGTGTATATATTAAAAAATCATTGATAAAATAGTTTAAGAAGGTGAAGTCTGAGTCACAGTGCGTCACCAAGTTGAAAGAGATCAAACAAAAACCTTCTAAGTCTGTTTGTGAGTTTGATCAGAGATTTAAGGTGTTGTTGGATCAAGTAATCTTCAACATAGCTCTACAACAACATCAATAATGGTTTTTCACTACACTTCTACCACATATTAGATTGCCATTAATGCAACAAAAGATAGGAACTCAAGTTGAAGCTCTAGAAATTGTGATGAAATTGGAATCTTCGGCTATAGGAGATACTAATGCAAGCATGCAATAGATTTAGAGCCAGCGAACCTAACCCTATAGTTACAAGACATCAAGAAAAGAAAACATGTTAGAGAAGAAGCATGGTGTACGAAGTGCAGATCAAAGGGTCATTCTAAAGAGAAGTGCCCTATCTTCAAAAATTATATGGATAATGGGGCACCAAATCCTTTGAATGCAAGGTCTAGCCTCTGGTGCAAAATATGTAATACTAAAGGCAAACATCGTTTAGAAGACTATTACTTGTTATTGAAATATATACTGACTCTGAGGAACCTATACTACAAATTTGTAAATCAGTAGGACATGATGAGAGTTGGTGGAGTTGATCATGGATGTGGAGAAATCATTTGCAATAACTACAGTGAATGAGGTCATTTTTCAAGAGACTTTCAGAACCCCACAAAAACATCTAAGTATTGTAAATCCTTTGACCATGTAATTGAATAATGTCCTATACTTATGGCGAAGATGCAAGAAAAAAAGAATCAGCGACCAACATAGAATATTCAAATGATGACTCCTGAAAGGAGGACACACAAACCTCAAATTAGTATTGTCACTAGAAGTGGAGCTACAGCCAGTAGTGATAAAGTGAATGAAAAGAAATAATTTGAAAGTACATGGGTCAGAAAGACTACTAAGAGAGTTCTTTTTTTTTTATATTTAGAAATAAAAATAGGTATTTATGGAAGCAAAGAAAAGTTTTATTGATGTTGTATCTTTGACATCTATTGCACAACTAAAGCATGATCAAAAGAGTAACTACGACATGTCATTATCTTTGACACAAGACCGAGCTCTGAAATAGGATCGAGATCTGACACATGACCAATATTTTGCAAATTTAGTAGGTATTCTAAAGTCTTTTATGTAAACATGTTTTAAAGCTGGTTACCATTGAATAGGTCGAGGTGGTTGAGCTGGTCGTGGATGTGGGGAAATCATTCGCTATAACTATGATGAACGAGGTCATTTTGCAAGAGACTTCCAGAACCCATCAACAACATCTAAGTATTGTAAATCCTTTGACCATGTAATTGAATAATGTCCTATACTTATGACGAAGATGCAAGAAAAAAAGAATCAGCAAGAAACATAGAATATTCAAATGATGACTGCTGAAAGGAGGACACGCGAACCTTAAATTAGTATTGTTACTAGAATTGGAGCTATGACTGGTACTGATAAAGTGAATGAAAAGAAAGAATCTGAAAGTACATGGGTCAGAAAGACTACTGAGAGAGTTCCTTTTTTTGATATTTAAAAATAAAAATAGGTATTTATGGAAGCAAAGAAAGTTTTATTGATGTTGTATCTTTGACGTCTAGTGCACAACTAAAGCATGATCAAAAGAGTAACTATGACATGTTATTATCTTCGACACAAGACCAAGCTCTAAAATAGGATCGAGATCTGACATATGACCAAGATTCTGCAAATTGAGTAGGTATTCTAAAGTCTTTTCTGTAAACTTGTATGAAATGTTTAAGAGATCAAAAGGTTGTAGAAGGGCTTCAGGATTTGATAGATTCTTGTGCATCTAAAAAAACATTGTGAAATGAGATAGGCACAATCAATAATTTTCATTGACAAAAGAGAACTAGAAGAGAGATGAGGCTTAATGCCCAAATAGGAGTATATGAGATGGATCAAGTTATCCTGGATTTGGGATCTGATGCTAATGTATTGACGGAGCAAACATGGGAATTAATGGGTAAGTTGAAGCTACAATTGTCACCTATTCAGTTAAGGATGGAAAATCAACAAAATATCTTCCCTCTAGGAAGACTACTCGGTGTCACAATAGATATTGAAGGAGTTCACACTATTACTAATTTTGAAGTAATAAAGATCGTTGATGACAGTAACATTTATCCAGCATTTCTTGGAATTGACTAGGAATTTGATAATATGGCTATAATTAATCAGAAGAAAAGAAAAATGATATTTGAAGGAAATAATATGAGAGTAATTATTACTTTGGATCCATCAAAAGGACCAAGATATATAGAACCAGTCAAAGAAGAATATTGCACAGCTGATATTGACAATATCTATCAAATGACAACAAAGGAATATGATTTTATTAACCCTACTACAGAGGGAAATTTGAGTTGGAAGCATGATAGATCTTATACCTCATACTCAGAAGAAGAGTTGGAAAACTGGCAAAATATGTTTCATGAAGTATCCACAAGGCAATGTGAAAGAATTACTAAATTAGTTCGCTATATGATATCCGAGGTATGTAGCCTACCTTCTTATGATGGTTTAGGTGATGTAAATAATTTTCTTGATGAATATGAAGAACCATTCACATAAAATCAAAGATTGCCAGCCTTGGATATAGCCCTGAAATCTACACCTTCTAGATGGTGGAATGCACACAAGAAGAATATAGGAGGTTGGTAAGAATTTCGAAGATTGATGTGGATAAGGTTTGGAAAGATAGATACATAAATAGAGATAAAATATGATGGTGAAACTAATCCTATGAAGCATATCTAGCTATGCACTACAAAATGGAAGGATATTCCATAGCAAGAATGGGTACATGGATTCATTAATAAATTAGAGACAATACCTAAGAAATGGTACCTAGAAATAGAACTTTGACGTGGTACAATAAACTAGGAAGATTGTCCATACATAGATTTGGCCCTTCAGAAACTCAAGAAGAAGATTTTTGAGAATGTAACCCAATTGATAGAGCAACAACCTGATTGGGCTGCATAGATAGAAAATGAACTGGAGTGCTATTACGTCATTGTAGATGAAGAAGAAGATCCTCTTAACGTTGACATAATCGAATCAGAGGGATACAATGAAGTAAGTAGACATGAGCCAGAAATACCAGATATAATGAAGCCACTGAAGACCAAGAAGGTGAACATAGGATTAGAAAAGGAACCCAAGTTTGCAACAATAAGAGACTACTGGGATGAGAAGACAACAAACAAATTTACAGAGTTACTTCATGAATATCAAGAATTGTTTCCCACCGCATTTTTAGAGATGAAGGGTATCATAGGAGATCTAGGAGTCATGAAAATTCCCCTTAAACCTGATGTGAAGCCAGTGAAACAAAGACCTTACAGGTTGAACTTGAAGTTTATAGGACAAAGTGGAAGTAGAGATTGATAAAATGATAGCAGTAGGAATTATTGAACCAATAAAAGACTTAGAATGGGTGAGTCCTATGGTGGTGCAAGAAAAGAAGACTCAAGGAGAGATTAGGATCTGTGTGGATCTGATAAAGTTAAAATTTGCATGTGTACATGATCCATTCCCTACCCCTTTCATAGATGAAGTGCTAGACAATGTAGGAAGTCAAGAAGCTTATTCATTTATAGATGGATTTTCAAGTTATCATTATATTAGGGTTTCACTAGAAGATCAACATAAGAATTCATTTACTAAAGAATGGGGCTCATATCAATACACAGTAATTCCTTTTGGATTGAAAAATGCCCCTGCTATATTTTCTAGGGTGGTTGTCACAAATTTTAAGGAATACATCCACAAGTTTCTAGAGTTATATTTTGATGATTAGGCAATATTTGTATTATTTACAAAACATGTTGGAAGCTTGAGACTTATGCTTGACAAATGTATACAATATCAAATCTCTTTCAACTTAAAGAAGTGCATTTTTGTGTACCTTTTGGCATATTGTTGGGACATATTGTTTGTAAGAAAGGACTAATGGTGGACCCTATTAAGATTTCTATCATTGTGAAATTTCCTCCACCTAATACACGAAGATAGCTTCACACTACGTTGGGACATACTAGGTATTACAAGAAATTTATCAAGGGGTAGGCTCAAATTATTGCGCCTATGGATAAATTGTTGAAAAAGGATAAAAAAAATTAGTGGGATGAAGAATTTCAGAAGAGCCTTGACATATTGAAAGAAACAATGATAATTGCACTTATACTAGTATTCCATGATTGAAATAAGGAATTCCATGTCCATGTGGATGCCTCCTGTGTAGCTTTGAGAGTAGTACTAGCACAACATAGTGTCGGAGAAATTGATCATCTCATAGCATTTGAAAGTAGAAATTTATCTAAAGAAGAAAAGAATTAAACCAGTATAGAAAGGAAAGGACTGGCTATGGTATATGTTGTGCAGAAGTTTAGACATTATTTGTTGGGATCACATTTTAAAAGTTTACATACCATTTTGTAATAAAGTACTTGGTTAATAATCCTATATTAGGAGGAAAGATTTGTAGATGGTTACTTTTATTCTAGGAATATGACTTTGAGATAATTGTTAGACCAAGGAAACGTTATGCAAGACTTGACCATCTATCAAGATTGGAAATAGGGGAAGAACCAACCAATATAGAGGATAATCTCCCTGATGCACAATTATTTGCAATCAGAGTTGCAGATGACCATTTTGCATATATAAATCAGTTTTGGACCATAGGGATGGCTCCTTCAGAGTATATTATGTAGCAAAAGAAATAATTAATGGTTAAGGCTGCTAACTTTTCATTAATAGCAAGACAATTATATAAGATGGGACCATATGAGATACTGCGCAGATATGTTCCTATACTTGAAAGACACAAGATTCTAGCAGAGGCTCATGGGGATAAAACTGGTGGACACTATGTAGGAAAATCTATTCTACAGAATATTTTGATAGAAGGATTGTGGTGGCCTACACTACATAAATATGAAAAGGAGTATTGCATAGCTTGTAATGTCTGTCAAAGAATAGGGAAGCCTTCTAGAAGAGATGAGATGCCATTGGTACCACAAGTTACATCGTAGGGCTTTGATAAGTGGTGCATTTATTTTTTTGGACCCATCAACCCTAGTGCAAGGTACATAATTACAGCAACTGATTACTTGACAAGATGGGCTGAAGCACAAAGAGTAAGTGACTGCAACACAGAGACTACTGTGCAATTTATATTTTATTACATATTGTCTAGATTTGGATGTCCAATGATTTTGATGAATGATTTTGATGAGTGACCAAGGTTCACACTTCCTGAATAAGATTATTGAAGCATTAACTAAGGAGTTCCAAGCTTATCATCAAAAAGTACCCCTTATCATCCTCAGGAAAATGGAACAGTAGAGGCATTTAATAATATTTTGGAGAATGCACTTACTAAGTTATGCAGTGTGAGTAGAGATGACTAGGACCTTAGAATTCTAGCACTATTATGGGCTTATGGGACCACATGTAAAAATTTGACATGTGAGACACCATTTAGGTTAGTTTATGGGTAAGAATTTTTGATGCCCATGGAATACATTGTGCCTAGATTGATGATTGTAGCTTTTATAAATATGGAAGACCTTGATATAATCAAGGAAAGAATGGCACAGTTGCTTGCCTTGGAGAAAGACAAACTTATAGCAAGATTTCATCAACAGGTACATAAAGCAAGAGAAAAGGCCTGGCATGAAAAACATATTAAGCTGAAGAAGTTCAAAGTAGGATACCTTTTTCTCCTCTGTGACAGTAAGTTTGTAAAATTTCTAGGAAAGTTCAAGATGCATTGGCTGGGCCCATACATTATCAAGCATATTATTGATGGAGGCACAATTCAATTAGAAAATTTAAATGGAGAATTGATTCAACGAAGAGTAAATGGAAGCAGGCTGAAGCTGTATAGGGACAACACTACCCCTACAACTTTGTTCTAAAGAAGAAAGGAGATTATTCTTAGTGCCATCTGCAATTGGAAGTGGGCACTAAACTATAAAATACGTTGCAGAGAGCTTCGACGTAGGAAGTAACTTCACTACAATTTGAATTATGTTATAATATATAGGAGTTCTGATGTAAGAAGGGGTGTTCACTACAATATGGGATGCATCGAATTTTGCCAAAAAAATATGACTGTTAAAAGGGAAAGTTAACATCGAAAATGTAGAAAGTTGCATTTATGAGGATAGATTGACAAGATCTAAGGATAGATATGAAATTAATGAAAACAATCTGAGCACAATATGAAAAAAAAAAGAGTTAATGATGGGGTTAGAAATTCAAAATTGTCATAAAAATCCACCTCCCACCCAGATTTGGATCTTTGCTGAATTTAGAATTTGAGTGTTGTTGTTGCGAAGAGATTGCAAAAAATTTCGTTGTCGTATGAATTCTGAGCTTTCTTGGGAAGCAATTATTCATAATTTTCATGAAAAGGGCTTACTTGGAATCATGGAAGTAGTCGCAACAACGATTGTTACATCTACAACAACATCAACCTTAGTAGTGTCATCACAAACACAATGGAGATCCCTGCGAAAGAAACCAACCAAAGAACAAAAAACAAAGAAGAAACATGACAAGAAACTTGTCGAGCATCAACAACCCTCAGAGATAATGAAGAAGCGAAGTAGGTGTAGATGGAAACAGATGGCACAACATGTCCATTGCCTCTACCACCATATATTCCACCTAGAAAACCAAATGCCAAACCAGTGAAAGACTCGAAGGATCTGAAGTTTGGCCCCTTCACACCCCTATTGCGAGAATGAGTGCCATTTGTTGGAGAAATGCTTTAGAAAATTTTGCAGCTGAAGTTCGTAGACTACGACTTGAATGACAAAAATAAATACGCATATTTTGCACCACATTAATATTTGAAACAAGTACATTACCCAGAGAGTGGTGTGAAGAGGTTAGAGCCACAACAATGGGTGAATGGATTGGTGTAGTCAATATTGATGAACATGTTAAATGTATTGGATTTCGGCAAAAGTCTAGGGAGGACAACTTGTGTGTGACAGTTGTTCGTGCTGGTGCATGATGTGTTAGTGTCAGTAACTTCACACTTCCATCGGTGATCAAATTGCTCTTTTCCACGCATATTAGGTGCCTCATTCGATCAGTTGCATTCCATTAGGTCATGGATCAACTAATGGTAGTGGTGTCATGTCAATTTCCTTCATGACATTCACCTGTTGACCTGTTTTCACATTTTTTTATGTCATTTACTGTCATCCTGTTTCATTTCATTTATAAAAATTAGTTTTAGGGTTTTAGTCTCACTAGGTCTAGGTTTTGTCATTATGGTCATCCAAATTGAATAAAAAGGTCAGTAGACACATGAGGAGGATAAACAAGTTCATAGAATCATAAATTTGCTTTTGATATGCTCAATAAATCATTTTTACCTCAAAACTCTGTTTTGAAGTAAAAACAGAGTTTTTCCATTTTATGTATAAATTCCATGTAATTTAAGTGTTTCTATATGTAATAAGTTCAGCAGCTATTCTTGGTCACCTTGCCAACT
Organism: Pinus taeda; assembly: GCA_000404065.3. Taxonomy (NCBI): domain Eukaryota; kingdom Viridiplantae; phylum Streptophyta; class Pinopsida; order Pinales; family Pinaceae; genus Pinus; species Pinus taeda. Next base: position 6,527 of record APFE031203730.1, on the reverse strand, counting down.
CCTGCCACTGCAAAACACAAAAGCACCAAAGCATCAGTCCATCAAATGGTCAAGAAAAAGTCAAACTTCAAATGAAAATTAGTGTTTTTGAGAAAAAGTGACTAAAACTTTATAAAAGTGGGTTTGCAATGAGGAAAAATTAAAGTGCATCATTTATAAAGTGAATTCATGATAGCCATTCATTTCATTGAGCAAAACATCAAGTGAAGAGCAAAAAATCGTGATTTGAAGGGAAATTGAGCAAAGGAGGAAGAAAACCTTGTTTTTGCAGCAAGTTTGCCTAGTGCTGCACATCAGACAGTTTCTGCCAGTGTAAAAATACACAGGCGTTGCGCATCAGCCAGGCGTTGCGCATCAGCCAGGCATTGCACATTGGGCCCAATGTGCTATGCATTGGCCAGGGAGGTTCCAGAATCACTCAAATTCATCCTAAACTCTCCTGAATGCTGCATTTCACTCCTACAAGTAAGTTTTCATCAATCTTGAGTTGAAATTAGTCTTCTTCATGTTTTCTTCATGAGTTTTGCTTCTTAAAATAAAAACCTTAGCTTGTCTTCATACATTTTCATCTCATTGCAAAAATTTCATTGCATTACAAAACTATCATCTTTTCCCCTTTTCCCAAACTTCACTACCCTTAATCTACCCATTAATTCCATTTTCCCTTTCCCTATTCCCCTAAGAAACTAATTCCCTTCATTAAACCCTAAGTCCCTCATAAGTCAAAAATCTAATTTGCTAAATCTGTCCCTTCATTCCCCCACTCCACTTCACATTTGTAAAATCTCTTCATACTCATCCTTTTTGTTCTCACCCGTTGTCATTGTGCACCATACCATCACCACATCACATCCCTAAGACAAGCATCATGGAAAGAAGCAGTGAATCAGGTTTTGAAGAAGAAACACCTAGTCATAGCTCAAGGGAAAGAAATGTGCAGCCTAGGAAACTTCACAAGGGTGGAAAAATCATTAGGGAGGAACCTATTAGCATGATTAAACTCCTTGCTTGCACTCTAGCTGTCACATGTTTCAGATATCAGTCCTATTTTGAGTTTTGTGAAATGGTTGAGAGGGTAAAATATCACCATGAGTTAGCACGACACTTTGTGATAAACATGGAAAATAATGTGGTGCATCTTTCTCGGGTCAATTTCACTCTTTCACCAGTTATCATTGCAGAAGCCACTAGAATGCCAAATGTAGGGGAAAAGTGGAACAAAAGGTAGAATATCACTAAGAAGCATTATGAACCTTATATCAAGGCCAAATACCATGGTAAACTTAGCAGGGTGTTTCCATTCAAATTCTTGTAGGACTAGTATGTTCCACTCATGAAGCTTATCATCAAATACTTTACATGTGAGGGTAGGTTCTCCAGACATTATGCCTACCATGTGAGATTGCTTATGCACTTCACCAGGGTTAGAATGATGAGAATTCCTTGTTTCATATCTAAAAACATAGAGAGGATGACTGTGATTGAAAAAAGAAAACCATATCCACAACATCTCAATAGTATTTATCATTTTTCCATCATCAAAATTGTTGTTTTGCATCAACTCACTCAGTTTGGAGTATCATGGGAAACTTTCATTGCCCATGAATGCTTCAAGGGGCCTCAAATATTTTCATATCCTCAAGAGGAAGGTGAACCTTACAGGAAACAAAAAGAGCCTGAAAGTAAAACATAAGAGGTTCATGTTCTTGTGTTTCTTACTTATGAAAGAGGCACTAGGATGCTTTTTGTAGCTGCCAAGCAAGTACTGTCTCCACCAAGGGTGGAATGGGTCTCGTTTTGTTCACTAGACCATAGGAAAATGCTATCTTCACTGGGGGTGAAAGGGGATTTGCCTTCTTCTCCAGCTAAAAAGGTATAGGGAAAAGACAAAGGAAAGCAACAGATGCATGAAGAGGGCCCTACTGAAGGGTAGGATAGGGATTTTGTGTTGATTGAAGAAGATGTCACTGATTTGGGATCTCAAAGCTCAAGACTCAAGGACATGATTATCAAAGAGGAGGAGGCTAAAATCCAAGCCTTATCACTTGACCTTGAGAGGGCAAAATGGATCATCAACTTTCTTAAGCAGGAAAATAAGCAACTGGAAGATAAGCAAGCTAGTATGGAGCTTCAAATGATTAGAGACAATAGGCAAGTGGCAAAGAGAAGAAAAATCAAGATGACATCCCTTGAGCAAGAAATTGAGGTTGACCGAGAATCATGGTTGGAAAGAGTGAACATTCACCTTGAGAAGATTCTTGAGAAAGCTAACAAAGAAAATAAAATGCTGTGCCATATGGCTTATCATTACTTAGCTAGGAATAAAATTTGGAAGACAAGGATAAACAGGCTAAAAGCTAAGTTAAAGAGAGCCTTGAGGGCCAAGAAGGAACAAGATAACTTAAAATTCTGGTTGAAGGTTCATTAGCTTAGAAAAACTCTTAATATGGTTGCTTCTTGCCAGATTTGAAGAAATTTTGGGAATTTTTTGTCATTTTACAATTTTGTAATAAAAAACACAGGAATTTTCAGCTTATGCATAGTACCAGTGAGTTTGCTTAGTATTTTACAAAATGGATTGCAGTTTGCGATTCCTCATGGAAAAAAAATGGAACCCAAAATGTTTCATAAAAGTTTGAGGAGATATAGGTCACCTAAAGGGAAAAAAACATCTAAAAAATGCCCTCTCTACCACTTTTTGGACCCACAGGAACTAGTGTTGGGAGAAATGATTTTTGAAGGGGAAAATCAACTCCAAATTAGAAAATGCAACATGTTCCAGAAACTACATAGGTAGAGCTTTCCAACAAGCTATCTTGGGCCTAATTTGGTGAAGTGGAAGGCCTCCAAAAGGAGCCTTGAAGCAGCACTGTGCATCAGGGTCAAGGCGTTGTGCATGAGGCAAAATTTTGCCAATTTTGCCTAAAAACTCAGAATTTCACCCAGTTTGACTATCAGTTGACTTTTTCTCTTCTCCTTGGTAAACTTGTGATGGTAAATGATGTAATATGATTTAAATTTGATGAAAAGGACTTGAGGGGGTAGATACATTAGTTAGAGGTGGTTTGAGGATGAATGAATAAGTTTCCATAGTTTTAGAGGCAAGTTATTCCACTGCCTATTTTCTAGTTCCTAGTTTAGATGTTGTTGAAACAGCTCCTTGAATCATGGATTCAAACCCTGATGGCTATCAAAGGTGGTTTGATGCCTATATTATGTACTTTCTTAGTCATTTGTAAAGGTTGGACTCTTGTGGATGCATTGAGCTTTATTGTAAATCACTTCTGCAGTTTGGCAACGAAATGCACTAGGGTTTTGCAGCATTTTGTGGGATTCTTGTGGTAATGTGTTTTGGCATTGTTTCTTCCTCTGTCATTTAGTTTCTCTTATGTGTATATGTGCTAGCATCTATTTCTTTCTTCATAAATAAATGAATCAAGAGAAATAGGTGGAATCCATTGATATTCAATGCTCTGCCTTGAGAATACATTTAGTTTTTAATGTTTTCAGTTGTTTGAAGAGGGTTCATGAACTTTCCATTCCCTCTCCAACTCCTCACTGGTCTTAGACTTACCATCAAACCCAATTCAAAGTGCCAAAACACCTACCTACCTTGCCCCACAGAACCTCCTGCAAATCTGAGTTGATTTCCTGGACCTAAAGTTGCCTTCTTCATTTGATCTAGCAACCAACCATAAAAATAAAAAAAAATCCTCTGGCCAACATTTATTTTCAGTCATTTCAAGCCCTAGTTTCCATATTATAATTGAGACTGACAAGGAGAGAGCCCTCTCTCGACCCGGTAGGGCTAGCTACTAGGTTAAGCGTGGTTTGATGTTACCCTAGACCTGCGTTTCTTCAGCTTGAGGTAGATTTAGGCTCTAACATGATGCATGCCTATGGATGGGGAAGATAATCCCTATAGACCCAATGTTGATCTAGAGAATCATGAGACTACCATATCAGTGGAGGAACCCTGCTGAATAATTTGTTGGAAAAGATCAAGATCGCGCCATAGCCAAAAGCATGAAGAAGAAGTTTGGACTCACAAAAGGGAAGCTAGAATATGATGTAAACACAATGAGTGACAAAGGGGTTTACTTTGAAACACACATATTGGCTGGGAAGATCATGATAAAGTGTTGAGCTAATGAAATCCATGTAGTGGTAGTTATATTAGCTACACAGTGTGCCAATGGGGTTCAGTACAACTACGCGACATACCTTTGCAAATAATTTCTAGATGACTGCAATGAGGTTTAGGAGAGAGGTACCACATTCCATTATGCATGGTTGATATTGATCATTGCGATGATTTCATGGAGAGAGCTAGAGGAGTTACAGTCCCCCCCGATAGCCTCGGATGTATGTGAAGCTGTGCAGTATCCCTCACTGTGGTATACCACTCAACTATCATGATAAATGGAGAACAAGATGTTTTTCACATTATATGAAATGGAATTACATATGTAAGTGAACCAACATCCTCTCCTTTCACTGAGCTTATACGAGTAGTATAGCTCTATTGAAAAATTTAAGGTTGATTTCCACAAAGTGCATATATAGGCTCACAAGGACACGAAGAAGAAGTGGTATCCCCTGCCATATTTGGTAACAAAAGATGACCACTTAGCATAGGTACAACAGTGGCCAGCAGAATCGATTACTATGCTAGAGACACAGGAAGAAGATATTGCAACAAAGGATGACACATTGCAGCATGGGGAAGTGAGTGGAAAGGACAAAGGCAAGGATGAGCATGACTCAAAGGAAGAGGAGAAAACTTATGAGGGTCACTAGGATCCTCCTGGAGGAGATGAGTAGAATAATAAGGAGTCAGAAATATAGAAATAGAACAAGTTGTCATAGAAAATAGGAAGGCACAGGACGAAGCTACCACGAAGAGAAAAAAGGAGTAGAAGGCAGATAAGACAAAGGATATCACACCAATGGTCCTTACTGATGGGGACTTAGATCAGTTCGGGGATAGATTCAGAAGCCAACAACAGAATTGTGGAGTAAGTTGGAAGATTGCTATGATGCACTTCAAATAGGTGCGTAGGAGTGCATCGCAGAACTCAAAATTTTGGCATAGATAGTTAGACAGCCAATGCAAGTAGTGGATAAGATTGGAGAAGAAATTCCAATAGAGACTACACTTGCAGTGTGGATAACATTGATACCTATCGAAGCCCTACAATTTGAATCCACCGAGGTTCAACAATAGGCTAAAGAATGGAGGAATGTCAAAATGAACATTGCAGTAGCACCATTGCAGAGATTACAAAAGTTGCACCTGGAGATAATAGCAGAGTTGAAGGTGCACAAACAACACACCTCATAGTTGAATATTCAAGTAGAAAGAGAACGATCTTTGTTGCAACAGAAGCTCGACTAGATTTTCAAGGAGATGGATCAAGTAGTTAAGTGGCAAAAGAAGATCAAGGAGGTGGTTGAAGCAACATGTAGAGAGATTCTAGACCTTGATGCCTGAGAAGAAGAACCAGTGGAGGATAAGGTTGTGAACCTCGTGTTGGCATTATGGCTAAAGTGTTGTCCTTGATGGCAACCCATACAGGTGATGGATCACTGTAAAACAGGTCAATAGCAAACATTGATGAATAGCTCTCAAATATTGAAGAAAATAAGGAGTACGCAGGCACACCGTTCAAAAGATGCGTACACACAGGCATGTCTTATATAAAGTGCGTACATACCCGCAGGTTACCCATTCATGGGGTGCGTACCCCAGTGCACACACTTCAAGGCAGTTAAGCGCCCACATGTGGGGTTTCTCATGGTATTTAGCCAACGGTATTGTGTTATCATGTTTTTGGCCTGTGGTATTGTTTATTTTATTATTATTATTGAGCCCCATGATCCTTGATTTGAGGAAGAGCTTGCCTATATAAAGCAAAGGAGATCATTTGGCTTAAGCATGTTTTTGGTTGAATATCTTATGAGGGTAAGATCTAGTCTAGATCTAAATAAGGCGAATCTACTGATGGACTAAGATCTCTTTGGCGCATGTTCAGATCTGTAGATCTGACTGTCTGGGTTCTTTCTGAAGTCTTGAAATCATCTATGCCCGAAGGTACGCAGGTACAGTAAGCGAAAAGTGCGTACATATGCAGGAGCGAAGAGTTTCAGGTGCGCCGGTACGCAAGCACAGAAGGGTTTCAGGTGCGGATGACCGCAGGCAGTTCAGTGGACTCAGAGCGGGGTACGCAGGCTAGCAGTTGAGCAGAGTGCGTAGGTACTCAGGCTAGCAGTTGATCAGGATGCGTACTTGTATGCAGGCTAGCAGTTGAGCAGGGTGAGTATGTAAGCAGGCAAGTAGTTGAGCAGGGTGAGTACGTAAGCAGGCGAGCAGTTGAGCAGGGTGCTTACTTCTCTTAAAATCTTTGTTGTGTTCTGGGTGTTGAAGTGATGTCTAGTTTATGGTATTATGATCTTATGACAGCCGTATGAGAAGGGATTGAGTATATCTTTATGTGATCTGATGAACTAGATCTGATTGATGACTC
>APFE031203725.1:0-14876 GCA_000404065.3 Pinus taeda | reverse complement strand
CTTGACCTGTCCCCAATTAGGACTGAATCTGTAGCTTCAACCATACCTGGAGGGGATTGGCCTGACTCATTAGCAGCTTTTGAACTAGGAAGGGGAGTAGAAGGGACAGCATTCAATTCTTTAAGAAGTAACTTTTGTTGATGCTTTAGCTTGCTAAGCTCAAACATAGTTATGTTGGCCTTAGTCTTTTTCATGTCATCAACAATTTTGTATTCCATTGAATTGGATACCACTAATGTCTTAGAAGTCGAAGGGTAAGTAGAAGTTGAGGGCTGGTTTTGAGGGACTACTGCAGGTGGTTTCTTTGGAGGTACTTTTCCTTCGTTGTAGCAGCACCTGTGCTCCTTTTCTTTGAAATCGCCTGGCCAGGCTCAGAAGTACTTTTACTCCTGGTGGTGACTGGGAAGGCTTCTTCTTCATTATCAGTATCAGAATTGGGGAGTATGAAATCCCACATTCCATGACACTCAGCTACTTCTTCTTCATCATCAGTTGGTGGAGTTGTTTCTTCTTCTTCTTCCTCCTAGTCTAAATCTGCATTAGATATGACATTGGGTGGCTTTGTTTCAGTTTTCTTATAAGTCCTAAAAGGTCTTTTGTTCGAAGTTTCAGCCACCTGTTTCTTTATGTCAATCATTTCTTTGGACAATGTTTTCAGGACCTTTTGCAATCCTTCCATGTCATATGGGTCTTTTGGGCTTTTCTTCTTGGAGTCTTCTTTAAAAGAAAATTTTTTAGCTTTTCTGTCTTCCAAGGCAGCTTTCTTTTCTAAGGAATTGATGCGCTTTTCCACATCAAGTGCTTCTTTCATGTTTTCTGCTAAGGTAGGTTTCCCAGCCCGATCTACGAAAATGGCTATGTTGGCAGGTAGGGCAGTGATATACCATTCGCTTCATATTTGTTCACTTGGTTTGGAAGCTGTAGGGATTTTGTTGAGGAGTTTATTGAAGCGAGCATTAAATTCCTTTATGGGTTCCCTATGTTCTATTTTCAGGCTGGAGAGATCATTTATTAAAGTTGCTAAAGACCTATCATCTCCATACTTAGTAAGAAACTGCTCTTGGCATGTATCCCAACTGGTAATAGAACCAGAGGGTAGGGAAAATACAGGATCCTGCTGATCCTTGCAAAGTATAAGGGCAAAAGTCTGACAACAACATCTTCTTGTGTTACCCCTTTCAAGTTGACCGACAGCATGAGATTATTAATGTGTTCTTCAGCCTGAGTTCAGTCATCTGGGTTAAATTTAGGGAGCCACTTTTCAGGTGCATCTGGTAAAGGATGCAATGGCGCAGGCATATTGACCGCGCCGGGTCTGGTCCATGGATCTACCATTGTAATAGTACCAGTGGTTGATACTACTATTGGGATTCCAGATGTATGGGAAGCAGATGATACTGAAGGGTGAGCAGATTGAGATGTTGAGGCTTCTGTTCCCTGGTGGACAACAATATGTAATGGAGGAGTGGGTGGTTGACTTTGCAGATGAGGAGATGAAACGAATGATGTGGAAGAAAGTTATTCACTATCAGACCCTTTGGTATGTTTCTTGGCCCTTTTTCTTTCAGGTAAAGGGAACTCAATAGGTTCGATACCAAGCTTTTCACTTTGGAGTCTGGTAAGTGGATGAGATATATTGAACTGCGAAGTCGCACTACTTTGTGATACTTCAGATTTTTGTAGCGAAATCGAGAAGGTCTAAAGTTTATGGATAAGAGACTGGACTTCAGGGGATTCAAGACTCAATTGTTCTGAAGTATGATGGGTGTGAGTAGTGGTAGTTGATTCCTGTTCTTCTTGATTGCGTGTTGGAGAACCAGCATGCGATCAAGAATAACTAGGAGATTTGGAGGGAGAAATACTCTTAGAATGGCTTGCAGGTTTAGGTTTGCTTGCCATTCATAGTCAGGCCCTCCTTCTAGTGCCAAAAATGTTGATGCCTCGAAAATCGCTGCATCAACATTGGGGAAATCACCCGGTCCGGACCTTAGTACAGCTCCTTTTCCGTTTGGGATAGTGGCTCCGACTGGGGGTAATGGGACCAGTTTCCCAGAAATAGATAAAATGGGATGAGTGAATGTTTTATAAGTAACACTAGTGATAGGCAAAAGACTGATACTATTGACAAAATATAAACAAATAAAACTATCACGGGAATCTATTTAGCTCTAAAGCGTAGCTTTTGATGCTCTATATCTCAAAGATAAACATATAGATGACTGTATCCTTAAGACATAGATGTTTGAACCATTTAGGATTGTTGTGCTTAAATAGTTAAGCACAACGATTTAAAGCGATATTACTACACCTTACACATTTATATCATCAACATATACATGATTAAAAGTAAAAGCATATCATATAAACACCCAATAGTGGAATGAACAAGATTTGTTGTTATAGCGCATGCATACAATCAATGATAGCAAGATAATTACATAACAATTCACATACATAGAATGACTTCAGTCAAAGATAGAAGTACCATTTGAGCTGTAGGCCAATCCCAGATATCAATCGCTATGTGTGGCTTTTCCCTTAATGCATAAACATTCCTCAATCAATGACAATAGTGCACAATTGTATCAAGAAATTTCTCCATTAAAGTAAAAGCGACTGGTCGAGTTTCATAAAAGAATAAAGGCTGAAGCACAATAGTGCAAACTTCAGCCTGTTAAGTCTATTACAAAATTTTACGACCCTTTCTAAAAACATGAAAGGGTCTATAAATACTATGCTAATCTAAATATCTATGAAACAGAAATGCTAACTAAGCTGATATCAATAACTTCTTGTTGCTATTTCTGCTAGCAATCTGAGGAGCTGGAGGATGATTCATTCTGTCGGCTGCTTTCCTCTGAACCTGAGTTGATTGATGGCAAGCATTGGATCAATTTCAGGAGGTTTGTTGAGCCGCGAACTGAGCTGGGCAGCATAGGTGGTGTCTTGGATGTCGGGGATCATACATTGAACGACATCGGTTAAGCATTTGAGGGCGGCTCTTTGTTCATGAGGCTTGATTAGGAAATTCCAATATGTTTCTATGCTTAAACTGTTAACCCCGACGATTAACCTTCCTCTGCTTTCTAACTCTGGATAACACGTTTGCTCCAATGTATTCGCTGTAGTAACCTTTCCGGGCGTACACTGGGAAACAATGTTTGCTATGTAGAGTGTATCATTAACTAGATCAATCAAATTGTTAGAAGTCAATCTGCACCTTGAAGCTGCTCTTTCTGCCTTTAACACCTGTGTGTGCCACTCCATGAATAGTATGTCCATATGAACCTCAAGTATTCTTGGCAAATTGGAGGCTTTTCCCGACTTCGAATCTTGCCATTCGAGGTATGCTGTAATAGCTTCATCGGCTTGATTCAAGTCATCCCTTGCCTTTTCTACCTGCTCATTTACAGCTGTAGTTAATTCGGAGAGTGGTTCCGCTTGAGGAAGGTATTGAGCCAAGAGTTTAACTTGCGCTATAAGCGCATTGTTGATTAACATCGCCTCTTTTCTGAATTCCATTATCTGCGAATCTCCTTTGATATTTTCTAGCTGTGCTGTAATTTGAGCGATATGCTCATCCTTGGTCTTTAATGATTGCTCATTCGCCGCTTTTAATTGCTCCAAAGCCTCCGTCAACTCATTTTGTTTCTGGATTGCTGCCTGATTAATGTTCTGTTTCTCTTCCTCCCATTGCTGAGCCGATTGGCTATTTATTTATTGTTGCTCTGCTAACTGTTCGCCTGCACGCGCTGTCCTCAGCTGTTGTTCTGCTAATTGTTCTCGGCTTGTATCACCCTCTGTTTTACATCCGCTAATTCTGTTTGCAACGTGGAGATTTCCTGGTCTTTAGTCTTTAATAGAAGACTTACCTCCGATGCCTTGTCGATAGTTGCAGCTGAGTAAGCTCCAGCATACTGTGACAGTTTAGTTAGATCATCGGAGGGATCCAGTTTCTCCTTCCACACTACATTGCCCATGACCATTTGTTCTGGAAAGATGGAAGGTTGATCAAGCCTTCATCTCTTTCTCGATCGCTTTACCACGGCTCTGTGCCACGGGCTGTAGAAGACATCCAATGGAGGAATATCTTCTACTTGTAGAGTGATTTGGTCGCTAGGACCTTTCGGAATTATTTCCACATCCTTAGTTTTAGGTGGGTCGCTGGTTCCGCTCAAAGCCTGAGATGAGATATCATCCTGTACACTGCTGCTTTTAGGAGTATCAGTATTCTGTGAGTATTTTCCTCCACTGATAATGGTGTTGAACTGCTGCCATTCCTTTTGTAGTTTAGGGTCTGTGATAACACCCTTGTTAGTATCGGTGGTGGTTTGTTTAGACTGACACTCCTTTAGGTATTGTTCTTGTTTTTTCTTTTCTTGCTGCTCCTGTTCCTTCTGCTGCATCTCTGCCTGTTCTCTTCGCTGGTTGTCCTCGTGCTCTTTGCGCTGTCTATCTTCCTCTTCTTTCTTTGAGCGCTCTTCCTGCTCTTTCTTTGAGCGCTCTTCCTGCTCTTTCTTTGAGAGCTCTTGCTGTTCTTTCTTCAGCTTCTCCTCTCGATCTTTCTTTTGTTGTTCCTCCTACTCATTATTATTGGCCTTCGTTGTATCAGGAGGTTCCTTTGTCTGTTGTTGGCCAGGCTCGCTTGATGATGCTGCTTTGGTTGGGATTAATAAATCTAGAGGCAGAATTTGCAACCTCTCCTCCCTGAGTTTATTAAACTCAATTAACCCTTCATCGTTGTATCGCATCTTGGCAAGTTGTTTGGCCTGAAATATCGATTCGGCTGCAGAGAAAACATCATCAAACATATCTTCCTTATGATCAAATGTCGCTAATTTGGCATGTTCCAAAGCGGCATATGCAGTTCGCTTTGGGTCAAATGCTCTATTTGGAATGGTGGCAAGAATTAGAGCTTGCATCTTCTTGGCCTCTTTTTCCACATGTTTTAGATCATGCAGGGTGAAGACTCCACATCTGAAGGGAAAAGTAGGCCAGCCCCTTTTCTTCTCCTTTTTGAGAGTCTGTGTGGTGCTCTCAGCTGTAATTTGGTATGCAATTTCCCTTGCTAGGAGTTTGTCAAGGACATATAAGGGGAGGACATGAGGATTGGCTTGGCTGCCAAAGACTCTAACATAAGTAAAATACTCTTCACCAAACCAACTACCCACTGCTGGCAAGTCAAAAGAGGCTAGGTAGGAGATCCTAGGAATAGGCTTATCAAAAATTGAATCATAAACAGGAATCATGAAACCATTACAAATCTGATACATGTGGCTTTTATAGGATTACTTCCACATCTTGCGATGGTAAATATGAATGGGCGAGGGGTCCTGTGTGGTCCACCTCCAACCAAGAGTAGGGAATTCAGAATTAAAACACAAGGTATCCAAGATATATGCATTGTAGTAGAATGAGGGAATTTTCCTCTCAGTGACTCTAGTTTTGTTCCTAAAGTCACTAACAGCTAATGCTAGCTTATCCAAAAGGATAGTAGCCCAATCCATAATCGTGCTATTCACTGCCGCCTCCATGAGAGGAACCATTTCAATGGTAAAAATGGCAGAGTCGTGCAAACCCCACAATGTACACATCATTATACCGGCGTAGAAATAAAGGAGAACACAAAGAGTCGACTGAGTACTTACCAGAGGATTCATGCTTGTGCTTATTTGGATTTTGCCTCCAGTCCTTGATAGGTTCGAACTCAATCTCGTTCTTGCTTGCGAATTTCTCCAAAAAGGCACTATTATATATCTTCTCTGGCTTAGGAAAATGATACATTTGCCTCAGGTCTTCTGGCTTAAATGACCTAAAAATCCTCCCATCCTTTGCGATGAAAGTTCGGTCTGTGATGGGGATTTCTTCAATTGCCCATTTCATGACATCGGTGTATGGGAGCATTTGCTCCCTTGCCGCTATCCTATGGAGGAAGGAATCGGCTAAATCCTTGAGAGTGCACTCTGATTTCTTCAATGAATCTGCGGTAGCTTCATCTACTGCCTGCGTTGGTTTCTCAGCCTCTATCAAGTCATAAGTTCCTTCCCAAGTTGTTCTGGCAAGGCCTGCGCATGTCGTGTCGGATATCAGGCCCTCTTTGTTGTTTACTACTGCTTGTGCTGCAGTTGGTGGATTGGAAACACCTGCAACTTTCTTCAACTTTTTACCCATCATGCCCGAATTGCTTTGAAAAACTGTATTCTGCACAGAGAGACGATTTTTGGCGTAACACAGAGATAGCAATAAAACTCACAGTTGATAGAAAAATGAAAAGAGGAACGTTGATATACTTTGCTTTTGTAAAACGGCGCGGAGACGATCTATAGGCAGATCTTAGGACATGGATTCATTAAGTGACCATATAGAGCCTGCCACCTTATAAATGCCCATTATACCAATATTTGGTCAAAAGATCTCTTAAAGCATGCAATGGGCGTATTGGCGGCCGAGCGGGAGTGATTATGCCTTAATTATCATTAAATTAGGCTTTCCAATCACTTTAACGGCATTTTTATTGAAAACTGTGCCTTATCACATCGCATTGGGGGGGGTGCATGACTGGATTTAACAATGCTTTGGTATCGCCGATCGCCGATTGTGATATCGCATCGGCGAAAGGCATATGCGCAATGGAAATGAAACGAGGGGACCCGCCGATTGCCGATTGTGATATCGCATCGGAAAAAGGCATATGCGCAATGCTTGTAAAAATAAAGGGGATGTGCCGATTGCTGATCGCCGATAGCTTATCGCATTGGGGCATTGATATGGGGCGCTTAAGTGGTGGTTTTGGGTATCGCCGATCACCGATTGCCGAACACTATATCGCATCGGGGGAAATCCTTTAGCCATTAGGTGCATCCTTCATGTTATTGCGATATGCGATCCTCCGATCGCTTTATCGCAATAAAGTGAATATTTGCTTTATTTCCATTTTTAAATAGATATTGCTTTTAAAGGGTCATTCATAAAGCGCTCCTTTGATTATCGAACTTTTATAAAGTAAAAATTTTGATATCAATTTTATTTTTAAAGGGACCTATTTCATATTTTAATGTTTTTGTGAATAAAAATAATATGAAATGGGGGGGTTGTTTGCATAGCACAACAATTGGCGATTCACTGGAAGAACCAGTTATCTCTGAAAAAATCAAAAATACTTTAAAAATTTTTGGAAATAAAGTTCCAACTATAAAGGAAAATTCTGATATAATTAGGTATCTATGCATTCTGAATATCATAGAAGTAGTTTTGATAACTTCCTCCTTTTGCTAATTTGAAATTGATATATTTTAAGTTTCAAATAGGCATCTGTTGGTTTATTAATGGTAAAAATAGAAAAATCTCTTCAAATGAGCTTTTATAGTAAACTCGCCTGTCATAGGTAGAGCCTCTGCTGCCAGCAAACGTTTATAGTCTCGACAGGGATACCTTTTAACCATGTAATTGTCCATTGTCCCATCCAATTAAAAGTATGATTATCAGAATGAATTCAAGACATGCTTTCATATTTTGTTCATCTTTCTTTTTTCTGTCATTGATAGGATAAAAAGCCATTGTCCTGGTTTGGTGGCCAGCTATTGACAATGCCACTCACTGGTAGTAGTTTGACTGAACAAGCTAGCTCGTGATGAGACTCCTTGTCTTGAAATTTCAAGCCATTACCTTGTTTTGATGGGCAGTATTGGTAATGTCAGCTAAACTATTTCCCTATGAACGTGGTAAGCAGCCTTGGAATAAGACCTCTTATCTTTAATATCTTTATATTTTAGAATTACACTCTGAAAAATCATCATCTTTAATGAATGGGATGGACAATCACTTCTTTAAGAATTGATGGATGTCAGGTTAAGAGTTAAAGATGTTGATATTGAATTGACTTCCACTTCTAATATTAATAACCTTTTGGGACCAACTTGAAAACAGAAAATAACTCTCATTACTCCTATGCTCTAAGGAGGAGTTGATCAAACTTAATTTGTGATTTCAGAATACAATGATACCTAATTTCCCAAAATTGACTCTTTTGGTTGATACCTAATTTCCCAAAATTGACTCTTTTGGTTGAAAGTTCTATTACTTGAAAGCAAATATTCATGATATTTCTATGAGACAACCTTTTTCAAATATAGTGAAAGGTCAATGGAATATGCCTTTAAACTTTATTTCCTAAAACCTACAAACTAGAAAAATTCTATAGAAACAAAAAGGGAGAAGGGGTCACCTTCTCAATTGAAGAACTTTTTTAGGATAAGGCCATTTACAGGGAGAGACTCCCTCACACCTATTAAATCTTGCAATAGAAAGGTCGAATGGCCTATTTTCTCACAAATCTGAAATGGTCCAAGCCACAAATTTTGGAACTTGGTGTGTTTGCCCTTGTCCTCATGGGCTTTATCCCATTTCAGAACTAAATCGCCAACTTGGAATTGTTTTGACCCTGATGAAGCTGAATCAAAAGCTGTTTTGATGATTTGCTGATGCTTGGCATGGGTATCCTTGGCCTTTTCTCTCTCTTCTTCTAGTTTTAGGATTTGATCATATCTGAGCTGAATAGAAGAGGAAGGAGCTTCTTCAATGAACTGTACTAGGGCTAAAGAGGGTAGAACAAGATTTGTAGGCAATATCGCTTCCTTTCCATATACAAGATTAAACGAAGAGGTTCCTATGGAAGCCTTCTGTGTTATCCTATCAGCCCATAATGCGAAGACTAAGGATTTATGCCAATTCCTATGATTTTGTTCGATTGTTCGTTTGATAATTTTAATCAGATTCTTGTTAGTTGACTCTGCCAAACCATTACCCTGAGGATAGTAATTAGAAGAATGCTTTAACTTAAATCCTCTTTTTATAGCAAAATCAATCATAGAATTCCCTGAGAAATAAGAAGCGTTATCAAATACAAGAGCAGTTGGAACACCAAACCTGGTAATGATGAATTGGTCAATGAATTCAATGATTGCTTCAGAATTTGCTGTCTTCAAAGGGACTGCCTCAACCCACTTACTGAAATAGTCGGTAGCAGTGAGAATGTACTTATGCTGCTTGGAAGAAGGTGGATTAATTTCCCCGATGATATCCAATCCCCATTGATCAAATGGTTGTTCAATGTTAACTGGTTGTAAAGGGAAAGCCGACTTTCGTTGTCTTCCACTAGCAGTTTGGTAGTTGAGGCATTTCCTTACATACTCATGTGTGTCTTTAAAAAGAGTTGGCCAATAGTATCCAGCATGAATAATCTTGTGAGATGTTGTGTCAGCTCCAAAATGTCCTCCTGCTGGTCCATCATGTAACTCCTGCAACACCTTTTGAGCTTCAGTTTTCTCAAGGCATCTCAGCAAAATAGAATCATAATTATTCTTAAAGAGTACATTATCGATAATTGTAAAAGTTTTTGCTTTTAACCTGATGGCCCTTTTTCTTTTGTAAGATAAATGTGGAGGAGCATGACCATTCTTTAAATAAAATATCAAATATGCATATTGAGATTCGGAATCAGTGACACTTACCTGGTTGATTTCTTCAGTTGGACCAGTGTCGCTTGATTCGGGAATGTTGGAAGCTCCTGCCAATATCCTGCAAAAACCTTGGCCCCTAACAATCTTTGCTGGCCTAATTTCTAAGTCATACTCTTGAAGCGCTGTGACCCAATTTGCCCTTTTTTCACCCAGTTCTTTTTGTAATAACAGTTGCCTAACAGCTGGGAAAGGAACTATTACTTTAGTATGGGTTTTGAGAAGGAAGGGTCTATAATGTTTGACTGCTTTAAACACAGTGAAAGCTTGTTTCTCTACATCAGAGTAATTCAATTCGGCGCCCTGTAGATTTGAGCTAAAAAATGAAATGGGCGCCTCCAAATTGTGCTCATTTAGTTGGGTAAGTACTGCTGCATATGAAGAATTTGATGCGATAGTATACAAGGTGAAAGGATTAGAGAAATTTGGAGTAATTAAGGAAGGGGCGTTGATAATGGATTTATTTATCAAATCAAAAGCTTATTTTTCTATTAATCCCCACTTAAAGACTACATTTTTCCTAATCATTGCCTGAAGGAGCAAAATAATATGAGAAAAATCAGGTACAAATCTTTTAACAAAATTTATTTGGCCAAGAAATGATTGCATCGATTTCTTATTGTGCGGGAAAGGAATCTCATAAATCTCTTTGATCCGGTCGGGATCAATATAAATGCCATCCCGGGAAACAACAAAACCCAGGAGTTTCCCTTGATCCAGAGCAAAGAATGATTTTTTGGGGTTAAGAGAAATTCCATACCTTTTACACCTTTGAAAGATTTGGTTTAAGTCATGTAAATGGTTAGACCTCTCTTTAGAAAACATAGTTGTTTCGTCTAGGTAGACGACCACTGTTCGATTTAACAATCCCCTAAAAGCAGTGTCCATGGCTCTTTGGAAAGTCGCTCCTGCATTTACAAGTCCAAAAGGCATCTTTTGATATGCGTATGTCCCCCATTTTGTTCTAAATGTAGTTTTAAGCTGGTCATCAGGATGAACCAAGACCTGGTTGTATCCTGAAAAACCGTCTAGAAAGGACATCAATTCAGAACCTGCTACTGATTGGAGTATTTGCTCCATAGTAGGCAATGGGAAATTGTCTTTTAAACTTGCTCTGTTTAGATTCCTGAAATCAATACAAATTCGAATGTCACCATTCTTTTTCCTGACAGGCACCATATTAGAAACCCAATTGGAATGTCGGACTGGAAAGATAATCTTAGCTTTAAGGAGTTTGTTAAGCTCCGACTTAATCTGGCTTTCCAAATTTGGGTGTATTTTCCTTAACTTCTGCTGGATGGGTTTTTGATCGGGAAGCATTGGAATTGTATGCTGGATAATCGAGGTGTCATAAGTCTTTAAGTCATCATATTTCCAGGCAAAAATGTGTTTATTTTTCCTTAACAGTTTAACAAATGCTTCTTTCTCTTCTACAGAAAGCCCTAATCCTAAATTGACATTCTGAGGAGCTTGCTCCGTACCCAAATTAACCAATTCAAACCTCAGGGTGGAGCTTTGGATCTTTGTATTAGTTACAGGTCTAAACCTATCTTTTATATCATAAAGATCCTCAAGTTTTAACACAGATTTAGGTATCCCATTTTCTTGAGGTATTTCTTTTATTTGGGAGTCATGCTCATCTTCTTCAATAATTTGATTATTATAAGACTTTTCAGAAGTTAATACTTGTATAATATCATTGTCATGATTAAATACTCTCCAATTAGTGATATTATCAGGAATTGAAGGTCTGAAAATAAACTCTACAGAAAACCTATCAGGGTTGTAGTCTTCTGAAGGTAGGAGTCTGGAGGCTACGTTGGCTAGTAGGTCGGCAGCAGAATTCTGGGACCTAGGAATGGAGGAAATGTTAAATGCTAAGAAATGTGATGTAAGGTCTTGCACAAGCGATTGGTAGTGCTTAAGATGATTGGAAAGGCAATGAATCGCGTTTCTAACCTGCTTAACAATAATTTCTGAATCGCCGAATACTTTAAGGTATTGCACTTTAAGGCCGATTGCTTTATATAAACCCTGAACTAGGGCTTCATATTCGGCTGTGTTGTTAGTGCATTCGAATTCTAACCTGCAAGACAGCATTGTTTTTTCTCCATGTGGACTAACCAAGATGTATCCTGCTCCTGAGCCTTCGGAAGACTTGGAGCCATCAAAATACAAAGACCAAAATAAAGGAGTATTAACATTCATATTTACAGTTTTCTCATAATCATTAAAACACCTAGACTTATCTGATTGTGAAAAAATTTCAATCTGAGATGTAAAATGATTAACTGAGAAAGGGGAGGGTTGGGCAACAAAGTTGCCAAAGAATGATTCTGATGAATAGTTGCCCAAAATGTTGTTGTTGAAAGCCACAGGATGGTTTTCCTGTTCAAAATCGGTAACTGTATGGGTCATATGTTTTTCTCGGTCTATCTTTATTTGATTTGGCTTACCTTTATAAGGAAGCCACATGTGTGACCAATCAGTAGAAATGTACCCATGTAATTTTTCGGACCAGTCTCTACTCAAAATCAAACCGTAAAACTCAGGTATATCGACGATAAGAATGTCAATCCTTTGTACTATTCTGGGATCAGCCGACAACCTGATGGTTACAGAATTAATTTCTCCAACAACTTGTACCTTAGTTCTGTCTAATTGAACAATATGGATGGCAGACTTTTGGGGCTCTATGTTCAATTTGGAACAAAATGAAGCTAGCATTATGTTAGAAGATGCTCCTGAGTCAATTAAACAGTTGTGTAGGTTTCTGTTGTAGATTTCATAAGTTAGGAGAAATGGTGGAGTATGAGAGCTTGACCTGTCCCCAATTAGGACTGAATCTGTAGCTTCAACCATACCTGGAGGGGGTTGGCCTGAATCATTAGCATCTTTTGAACTAGGAAGGGGAGTAGAAGGAACAGCATTTAATTCTTTAAGAAGTAACTTTTGCTGATGCTTTAGCTTGCTAAGCTCAAACATGGTTATGTTGGCTTTGGTCTTTTTCATGTCATCAACAATGTTGTATTCCATTGAATCGGATACCACTAATGTCTTAGAAGTTGAAGGAGAAGTATAAGTTGAGGGTTGGTTTTGGGCGACTACTGCAGGTGGTTTCTTTGGAGGAACTTTTTCTTTTGTATAGTAGCACCTGCGCTCCTTTTCTTTGAAGTTCCCTGGACAGGTTTAGAAGTACTTTTACTCCTGGTAGTAACTGGAAAGGCTTCTTCTTCATTATCAGTATCAGGATCAGGGAGTATGAAATCCCACATTCCATGACATTCAGCTACTTCTTCTTCATTGTCAGATGGTGGTGCTGCTTCTTCTTCTTCTTCTTCCTGGTCAAAACCTGCATTAGATATGACATTAGGTGGCTTTGTTTCCGTTTTCTTATAAGTCCTAAAAGGTCTTTTGTTTGAAGTTTCGGCCACCTGTTTCTTTATATCAATCATTTCATTGGATAATGTTTTCAGGACCTTTTGCAATCCTTCCATGTCATATGGATCTTTTGGGTTTTTCTTCTTGGAATCTTCTTTAAAATAAACTTTTTTAGATTTTCTGTCTTCCAAGGCAGCTTTCTTTTCTAAGGAATTGATGTGTTTTTCCACATCAATTGCTTCTTTCATGTTTTCTGCTAAGGTAGGTTTCCCAGCTCGATCTACAAAAATAGCTATATTGGCAGGTAGGGTAGTGATGTACCATTCGCTTCGTATTTGTTCACTTGGTTTGGAAGCAGTAGGGATTTTGTTAAGGAGTTTATTGAAGCGAGCATTAAATTCCTTTATGGGTTCCCTATGTTCTATTCTCAGGTTGGAGAGATCGTTAATCAAAGTTGCTAAAGATCTATCATCTCCATACTTAGTAAGAAACTGCTTTTGGCATGTATCCCAACTGGTAATAGAACCAGAGGGTAGGGAGAAATACCAGGATCCTGTTGATCCTTGCAAAGTATAAGGGAAGAGTCTGACAACAACATCTTCTTGTGTTACCCCTTTCAAGTTGACCGACAACATGAAATTATTAATGTGTTCTTCGGCCTGAGTTCCATCATCTGGATTGAATTTGGGGAGCCATTACTCAGGAGCATCTGGTAAAGGATGCAATGGTGCAGGCATGTTGACCGCACCAGGTCTGGTCCATCGATCCACCATTGTGATTCCAGATGTATGCGAAGTAGATGATATTGAGGGGTGAGCAGATTGAGATGTTGAGGCTACTGTTCCCTGGTGGACAACAATATGTAATGGAGGAGTGGGTGGTTGACTTTGCAGATGGGGGGATGAAATGGATGATGTGGAAGAAAGATCTCCACTAGCAGACCCTTCAGTATATCTCTTGGCCCTTTTCCTTTCGGGTAGAGGGAACTCAGTGGGTTCTATACCAAGTTCTCCACTTTGGAGTCTGGTAAGCGGACGAGATAAATTGAACTGCGAAGTCACACTGCTTTGTGATACCTCAGATTTCTGTGGTGAAATCGAGAAGCTCTGAAGTTTGTGGATAAGAGACTGGACTTCAGGGGATTCAAGACTTAATTGTTCTGGAGTATAATGGGTGTGAGCAATGGTGGTTGATTCCTGTTGTTCTTGATCGGGTGTTGGAGATTCAGCATGCGATCGAGAATAACTAGGAGAATTGGAGGGAGAATTACTCTTAGAATGGCTTGCAGGCTTGGGTTTGGTTGCCATTCACAGTCAGGGGCCTCCTTCTAGTGCCAAAAATGTTGATGCCTCGAAAATCGCTGCAACAACATGGCGGAAACCACCCGGTCCGGACCTTAGTACAGCTCCTTTTCCGTTTGGGATAGTGGCTCCGACTGGGGATGATGGGACCAGTTTCCCAGTAATAGACAAAATGGGATGTGTGAATGTTTTATAAGTAACACTAGTGATAGGCGAAAGACTAATACTATTAACAAAATATAAAGAAATGAAACTATCCCGGGAATCTATTAAACTCTAAAGCGTAGCTTTTGATGCTCTATATCTGAAAGATAAGCATATAGATGTCTGTATCTTTAAGACATAGATATTGAATTATTTATGATTGTTGTGCTTAAATAGTTAAGCGCAACGATTTAAAGTGATATTACTACACTTTACACATCTATATCATTAACATATACATGATTGAAAGTAAAGGCATATCATATAAATATCCAATAGTGGAATGAACAAGATTAGTCGTTATAGCGCATGCATACAATTAACAATAGCAAGATAATAACATAACAATTCATATACAAAGAATGACTTCAGACAAAGATAAAAGTACCATTTGAGCTGTAGGCCGATCTCAAATATCAATCGCTATGTATGGCTTTTCCTTTAACACATAAGCATTCCTCAATCAACAACAATA
>APFE031203720.1:39313-79499 GCA_000404065.3 Pinus taeda | reverse complement strand
TATAAGTTTTGAACCATTGGGCATGGAGTCACAGATTGAGGCATGTGAGCATTTTCTTGGTCACAAGGGGATACGGAGCGGGATAGCCACGCAGGATACAACATTGAAGCTGCTGAAAGTACGGAATGGACATCAGGGATGAAAGGCAAAACAGAATCATTTCATCATGCTGACAAAGGGGAGAAATGGATGAGTGGGATCCCGGAGTAGTTAAGAATTCCAAAGACATGCACCCATATACGAACGAAACGGGGTAATCTAGAGCAGTTAAGAATTCTAGCTCATGACCGTTTCAGAAGAAAACATAGAAAAGTGCAGAAATTGAACTTAAGGTGTACTTAAACAAATCTTAAGCTATTCTTTTTTCCTGCAACTTAGAATGGTGGAAAGATGATAAAAATGTAAAATAAACAGGGAGGAAGAACACTTATTGGATCATGCAGAGACACAGGAATTCCGTGATCATTCCTTGGCCAAGATAAAACAGCAAGTTGTTTCGCAATCCATGCTTTCAGCAATCTTTGATTATGAAAAATATGACAGTTACAGTGCGAGTCTTTACTCAGAGAAAATTGCTGGAGCTAACCAACAACTACTACTACCAACCAACCAACCCTTTACAATATCGCTTCGGGTGGTATTTATAAAGAAAATATCAGGAAGACATCATTACAAGTGACCGTGACAGGTCTGCTTAGAACTCTCCAAAAATCTAAATGCTTCTGGAAATAAATGCAAGTAAATCTTTTTGGCTGCGCTGGGGGCAGCTGAATCGGAACAGGTGACGAGGTGGCCCTTGGGGACCAAATGCATTGCTGCTGAAGTGAATGTGCTTTGGGGCTGCAGTTCGGCTTTGGTGCGAATTGAATGTGCAATTATTATGATTTGAGAGCTTCAAGTGATTTTGCTCTCCTCCTATGAATCTGCTGAAAGATATTCAATTTCTCTTGCTTCGGGCCGCGGCTCAAGATATTCTCTGATACACTTTGCCGCTACATTGATGATTTCCGCCATCGACTGATACTCTTCGACACGCTTGAAGCCTGCTGATTTGATCTGATACACTTTGAACTCTGTGAATGATCTGCTGTTGTCTTTAAACCGGATCCTTTGGCATGATTGGGCGATTTCGGGCTTTTTCGGCGCGCAGTGGGCTCGGCAATCAGAAGATTCCCTGAAGATTCCGTAAAATGGCCTGTTTCCCATAGCGATGCACGTAGCGCTTCGCGCTATTCGCGCATCGAAAACTGCCTCTGTTTCTTGATCTGGAGCTCTGAAGTGTGACTTTTCTTCTTGCACGAAGCTTTTTCGGCTTTTCTGGCTGCTGACGTAAGCACTGCGTCGGCTGTATGGCGGATGACGTCATTAGTGAGTCCCTGGTACAGCGCGACATGGTGGGGTACTGGTGGACTGTGGTGAAGAGACTCCGATGCGATATAGCGATATCGCGTCGGTGGGAAAGAGGGGGATCATTGGGTTGGGCGTGTTGCTTGCGATTGCCGATATGCGATATCGCGATATCGCATCGAGGAAGACGGAGGGGTGAACAGACTGGACACTCGGCGCTTGCGATCACCGATCGCCGATTTCGCAATGTCGCATCGGCGGGGAACGGGTGGGCAAGGTTTTGCATGAAAGTGAGATGGCGAGGTTGCGATGCGAAAAAGGCTTTGAAGGGGAAAAGGTAAGTAAGTGGGTGTGAAGGGCCTTTGATGTTTCGGAAGGGGTCCGACTACTTCGGGGGAGTTTTATACTTAGGAAGGAGTCCAAAGTATGTGGAAGATGGTTTCGGAGGTTGGGTTCTTACTTAGTTTCTGATAAACTAAGCAATTCCCAGGGCATGCTATGATTATATTTCAACCAGGGGGGAATATTACATAGGGGAATTTACTTAATATTAATACAGGGACGAGAAACATAGGGAGCTATATAATAATGTTAGGGGTTAATGTGGAGATGATAAGAAAGCGCTAAGTTTGGGGGAACTTAGGCTGTTGCAGGGGGTAGGACCATACTTCAGGAGAAGATATGGAACAACTTTGAGCAAAGCAGATCTTTACTCAACCAGAGTGATGATGATGATGAACTAAAGAGGTGTCAAGCAAATCTTGACCTCTTTTTGGGGATGTTAGTTAATGATTGGGGGAAAGCAGCGAAGGGGAGTTAGTTATACCTCATTTGAGCCTTTTGCTTACAAACCTTTGTTGAGTGTGGTCTGCATGATAGGATACCTGCAAACTTGGAACTCGTCAGCAATTCAACAGCCTCAAAACTACCTACCTAGCCTACTTCCTAGCATTTTTTCTTCTTTTGCTTGGGGGTGCATTTAGACTTGCAAACCCATCATACATTTTTCTTTTGATGTTTCCTATCTACCTACTACCCTTATTTCTTCCAGAGCCCAGATTAAACTGTTGGACTCTTCTGCTTCTCTACCTATCTAAGAGTCTGCCAAGATTAAACTGTTTGGACAGACTTACAATCTCTATATTCTAAAACATGAAATTTAAACCTAGGGAGACCAAGATTAAACTGTTTGGACCTCCCTTTAACTAAAATAACGATACCAGGAAAAATTTACAAAATTTGAAGGCAATTGAATGAATCTTGAAGTAGCCTTCTTCATTTGGAGACTGTTTGAGCAAATATGGAGCATTGCAGCAAGCAAAGTACGACATATTTGGCCTGTGAAATGCCAATCATGAAAAATGAATACCTGCTACAGCAGGAGCTAACACCTACAATAGGTTAAGGTTTCCATTTTGAGAATTTCATTTGCTGCAAATAGTTTAGGATTTGATTTCATTACATTCACTATGTTACACCATGACAACGAAGGAAGGACACAAGGCATGTTGCACACATAGTTCCACTACCTATTAAGTTTGTACGAACCCTAGGTTGATAATTAAACTTGGTAGCCTTGGGAGTTGCAACATTCTTGTTGCAATACTGAGGCTCATCACTTTTTGGCGTCGTTGTCAGGGAGGTGTCAAAGTATGCATTGTTTTCTTCCCTAGTCGATTGATTTATTTTACTTTCTACAAAAACAAGAAATTGCATTAGGCATCTTTCATTTCAAGAACAGAAAATTGCACTGCATTAGCATTCTTATTCAAAAAAAAAAAATCTCCGACACCAACCCCCCCCCCATTTGATCACATGGTGCAGTAAGAACCACATCACCATTCATTTTTGCAGGTAGAAGAATAGGAGGTGACATAAAAGGTAGAAGAAATGGATGGAGACGATGAAAATGAATAATATCCTCTTGGATTTCCCATTCAAGATATTGATGTTAGTGTGCACATGAAGAACATCCCTCCATATTTTCTTGCAAACTTTCATGGCCTAAGGCCAGAGGATCCACAAGCCTTTCTCTTTGAACTTGAAATTTTTTGTATATCTGATCGTTACTTATTAAACACTCAAAAATTGAGATTGCTTCTAGCAACATTGAAGGATAGAGCTCTTAAACGGTTCATGAGTTTAGGGACTAATTCAATAAGATCATGGAATGATATGCAAAAAACATTTCTAGAAAAATACAAAGATCATGATCTTAAAGAAGAAATCTTTAAAATGAATAAAACATAAGATGAGAGTTTTGAGTATCTAATAGAGAGGTTCATGTATAATGTTAAGAGGGAAAAATTACATCATTTAAGATCTGACACACTAAAAACCTTCTTACTTAGAACGATTACGGATGATTGGATTGATATTCTTGATCTCATGAGTAGAGGTGATGTATACCAATTATCATTTGAAGAAATTAGTGAAACATGAAAACACATATCAAGAGGAAGGGCAAGAGTAAGTCAATCAACATCAAGATTGGTGAGTCAAGCTAAACTTGGAAATTTGCTTGATAACTTTAAAATAGAAATTGTTAGCAATCTAAGTGAACAAGTAGAAATGTTAAGAATGGAAAATGAGAAAAAAGAAGATGTTGATATTTGTGTTGTCCATGCAGAATCACATGATGTTAAATATTGCCCCTCATTACCAAGATTGAAGGATATTTACCAAGACGAATATGGAGCAAGTCAATTGCCAATGTAACTATGTTATGTAGCTCCAAGAGGACCATGGCAACCTATTCAACCTGATATGATGCAACAGCCTAATTCACAATTTCAAGATTATGCACATCCATATCACAGTAATTGGAACACACCCTTTCCTTGGCAACCTTGGCCATCACAACCCCAAAACCAATCTTGGCAAAAAGGTTGGGAAGTAACTTATGGAAGCCATCCACAATATCCTCAATATTTTCCTCATTATCCTCCATACCCAACTCCATGTTATCCCTACCAACCACCTCCACCAAAACCACAACCCCAACCGCATCCATCTCAAATATCCACTACCACTCAACTACATGTACCACCATTTCCAAACCCACACAAGGAAGTAGCTCAACCCACTTACAAGGCTGAGGTACAACACTTCCAAATATCTCCTCTTGATCTCAATGCTATTCATCTTAGCTCAGGAAGAGTATTTCAAAAAGGAGATTCACTTGATGCCATTGAAGGACAGCATACATAAAAAGAAGATTCAAATAAGAAGACCAAAGAATCATGGGCTACACTTGATGAAGGGAAGACATCAGAATCATAGATTGAGAAATTTCTCTCATGTTTACCATCAAATCCTCTGTGTTTAAGAGAATAATCAGCAAAAATAAGAAGATATGAATTTCATGGAAGAATAAGACATCCAAGATGATCCAAATCAACAAGTGGACCAGAGGCATCAAAACTATATTGAAATATAGTTCCAGACAATCAGTAAGTTGCAACCACACACTCTTCTTCAACAATTCTTTCTCTCATCTCAGTCAAAGAAGTTGGTCTCCCATCTTCAGGTACATGTCAAAGAATACATTTCAAGCCTACACATTAGTTTATTTGTCATCTTTATGTGCACATGACTCCATTGGAAGTATTCTTATACTTGAAAGAAATTTGGTTTTTCAAGTAGAGTAGGATAGGAAAAGAAAAAAAAATGAAAAATAAGAGGAAAAAATAAAATGTCGGGTGAAAACCTCCTTTGAGATGCCTGAGATTGGCTCATTGATTTAAAACCTCCATGAGGCAGTTAATGGGTTGGAAAAAAGAGAAAAAAAGAGAAAAAGAAAAGATCCTAGATGAAAACCTGCTTTGAGGCGCCTAGGAAGACCTACTAGTTGAAAACCTCATTGAGGTGGCTAGTAGGCCGAGAAGAAAAAAATGAAAATAAATAAAAAACATTTGCTCCATGTATCTCTCTCTCATGAATTCAGGTTCTCTCCAACCTCTGCAAGCAACAAAAACAAGTTAGCCACCAAAAGAAAACTTTATCAAAATCCTAGTCAAAGGAAGTCAAACTTGGACTTTCTCCTCCTTTGCTCAGATGATCCAAAAATATCAAGGACATGTCAATCCATCACCCTCATTTATTTCCACCATCCAACTCATCATTTCCAGATTTTTACTACTCATTTTCTTTGTTGTCTTAACATGCTATAGGAAGACTATGTTTTGCTACAAGAAACAAAAATACATAGAATAGAAAATTATTGTTGTCATATCTTAAAAACCGTGCATCTATTTGCCAAGATTTTTTAGGGGGAGATTCATATGGATGATAGTAACATGCTCAAGAAATTTCGACAAATTCTAGTGCACACTTTTCAAGAGAAATTGACCTCCATCGCCTACAACCATTTAGATTTTCTTGATATTCCTGCATCCATTTTCCAATCTATTTCAAGGGGAGATGCATATGGATGATGTTTTTTTTTTTCTCGGTAAAAGCTATGTTATTTCTATTAACTGGTAAACGTAATAAAATTACAAGAGGGGGCAGTTGCAGGAGCCTGCACATCATATATGTTACAAAATTTCCCCATTACAGAAGAGCTGGGGATCTCATCAAAACTGACAGCCAAATTAACAGAACAAACAGCCAAATACATTGGCATTACAAAGATACTGAGAGAGAGAGTACTGAAACTAAGCATATGACTAGGACTAGTAACCCTGGACCAAGACATTAGCATACGCCACGGCAAGAAAGTTCTTAGAACTGGGCCATGCTCCCGAAGCAGCCGCCCAAAAACCAAAAAGAGCAAACTCAGGAACCACCTGTTCAATTGTCCTCTTCCCCCTGTGTCTCCTCGGCTTGCTGACACGCGTCGTCGTGGCTGAGCCAGTCTTTTTCATTCAACACGTTGCCCTCCTGGGTTCTGTCGGTGGTGCCAGCGTCGGGATCCAGGATCAGGTTGATGCAGTCACTCAGGGGAGGAATTAGGGAGGGCGAGTCGACCTGAATCACTGGTTCAGCTTCCCTCTTGGCGGCCATGGCGATTTGGGCAGAGGAACGCTCACTGCTATTAGAAGAATTAGGGTCAATGCATGAAATAGGAGGCACCTGGTTGATTTCCTATGTCATTAGGATGGTTATCTGGGCTGATATCAGAGGGCGGTTCAGATTGCTTTGAAATTTAAAATGGGTGGATTGGAATGCACTGTTGGGAATCAGATGGCGAGTGGGGTTACTGGCAGGAGGATCCTCAGGGGAAGAAGTGAGGTTGATGGTGGTGAGAAGAGGAGTGGACTGAGGGTGAGCAGAGGGACGTTTGCTGCTACTAGGTCTTTCCCCGGAGCGAGAACGCTTCCCAGGTCGCTTCATGGTGCAGACAATGACTGTGACTTTAAACGAAACAGTGCGGAAGCCGGAATTGTGCCTCAGAGCATCCGAGGACCCCGAACCGAAACGAGAAACAGAACAGAAGACAATGGAAACACGAAACCGAGAGACAGAGCCTGTATAACTGAAATGGCAGCGAATGGAGCACTTACCCCAAGCCGTTGAAGGAATTCCGGAGCGAAGAACGCAGGACGAGTGGAAGGGCTGCCAATTCGAGCCAGAACCAGCTTGAATTTCCCCTCTGAGGCGGGGCTCCCTCTCGGCCTCACCCACAAATCACAGAACGAACCGAACAGAGTAATCCTCGACCAAATGCATAATGGAAAAATCACTGAGTAGCTGCCTGTAAATAATGCTCCACAGACTGCGTTGGGCTTCGTCCGCCATTAATGGCGATGTCCTGCGCCGTCCCAAAGCCATTAAAACATTCTCCCCGCCTCTGTTCTGCGTCTGGGGCTCCACGCTGCAGAGCAGGTGGCGGCATCATGCGACTTAACTGTGCATGAATGCCATTTAAAGCAATACAATCACCCGGATCCGGGATGCATATGGATGATGTTAACATGCCCAAGTGATTTTATTAAATTCACATGCCTAAGTGATTTTAGCAAATTCCAGTGCACAGTTTTCACGAAATAAACCTCCATCACCTACAACCATTTTTAATTTTTTGTCTAGATTCATGCATCCATTGGCCAAGATTTGTTTATGGGGATGTGCATAAGGATGAGAGAAACGTGCTCAAAATTTTTTAGGTCAATCTACTATACGATTTGGGAGATATGGGCAAAACAAGTTTGCTACAAGAAACTGCTACAGGTTGTCCAGAACTGCTACAGGAAGTTGGCTGAGGCGTTTTGGAGGAAAAGAATGGTGATATGAAGTGTTGGAAGGGTGTATCACAATTGAGAAAAGTGTGGGGAAGGTGAAAATCACCCATTTCCAAGCCCAATACTCTAAGAACGCCAGATTTGACTAAGATAGCTTGATCAAGGTAATTGAAAGACAGAGGTTTTGGGTTGGCATCCATCAACTCCACTAGAAACAGATTGGGCAATAGAAAAAACTTGCACACAAAAACCTTATCAGTCAAATAATCATCAAGCTTTGTAGACCTGTACAAAAGAAAATAAAGGAAATTATCACCTCCAGAAGACCATGGATTGATCATCAACTTAGTAGCAGCATGCATGCCTCTCCAACAACCATCAGGTAGAGACAGGTATACAATATCCTTGACCTCTTCTCTTGAGCATATTATAGTTAGAAATTTGTTGGCAATGCATGAGAGGTGAGATTTTATAAGCTAAGGATGGGTCAGCAATCCTAGCCACCCTCAACTAGTTAATTACAACTAACTCCCTCACTCATGCAATGTGGAAAAGCCAAATTAGGAAGGGAAATGATTATGAGGAATGGGGATAAAAATTCAAAGAGGAAATTTGTGCAAAGGTCAAGTCACCAAATCACTCCAAGCCCTCCATCCAATTCATATCCACTATCTATCCATCATTCATCCATCCCATTTCATAAGAAAAAAATTAATATTTTTCAAGAACAAACCCTACACTCCGGCTCACGCTGAAAATTTCTTGAAAAAACACATAAAGCACATCCTCTCCATTTTCACAAACCTACACTACTCCCTCTGAGCCCTAGCATAATCTTCCATTTTAGTTGTGTTTGGTTTCATGTCAAG
This sequence comes from Pinus taeda, assembly GCA_000404065.3. Classification (NCBI taxonomy): domain Eukaryota; kingdom Viridiplantae; phylum Streptophyta; class Pinopsida; order Pinales; family Pinaceae; genus Pinus; species Pinus taeda. The sequence goes on along the minus strand of APFE031203720.1, from coordinate 71,098 downwards.
CTTTCAACCAACACCAATTGTTCCAATAAACAATAGCAACTTATCCCTCAACACAGAAAAGTCATATGCCATTACATAATAACCATACATGCTTCACACTCAACACATATGAAAGAGCATAAATATATATATATATTAATCAAGATGAACCATATGTATGAATCAACACATATTAAATCATGTGTGACTCAACACATATATCAAACCATATATGCCTTAAAAATAATACCATATGGTCTTTACTTCAACGCACTCTTTTTACTTCATACCATATATATTATATGCTCCTTTGGTAATATAATTCAATTCCAACTCTTTTAACTTCATACCATAAATATTATATGCTCCTATGGTAATATAATTCAATTCCAACACATATAAAGTTTTCCTTTTTATAATTTGTATGAATCCACCATTGTTAAACCATACGACCTCTTCTTCTTTTTGTTAAACAAGATCTCAATGCATACGACACTTATCAACCAACGAACATAGTAAAATCGATGCTCATAGAAAAATCCCAATGTAGAATTGAATGCCCAACGATGCTCATAGAAAAATCCCAATGTAGAATTGAATGGCCAACAATGCTCATAGAAAAATCCCAACGTAGAATTGAATGCACGACATTTACTCAGTCTTCAAAAACATAAACGTACTTACCGAACAATCAACACACAAAAAGCAGTGTTGGGACCATCAATTTGCAGAGGTGGACTGTAGTGATGTGAATGGACTTTGACAGCAAGACTCTTCTCACTCTTCCCTTTGAAGTGACAGGCCCCAAAGTATTAACCCCCAAAGTTAATTACGAAGATTCAAGAAAATGACTGCCAATGAGAATTATCACACCAAAGTAACAAAATAACCACTCAAATAATTATTGCAACGCCTCTCCAGAGAGCAAGATCATGCACTGAATCATGGCATCGTATTCAAACAGCATCAGGAGCTCGAACCGTCGGCTTCGATGGAAGAGCATCAGAATAGGAACAAAGCTATGCCACTAGGTTAATGGGAATGAGTTCGTAGTCTTCAAATGGGAGGTATTAATGGGGGTAGGGTGTATCTGGCAAAGGGTTGTATGTGTAGGTATTAACGCATTCAACGTAGGTATTAACACATTCAAGTATGGGAGCTGCAGAGGAAGCATATGGTGATGTTATGTGTATGGAAGCCGTAGGAGCAACGTATGGAAGCCGCAAGATCTGAGGGAGTCAAGGGAGTAGTGTATGGGAGCCGCATGAGTAGCGTATGGGAGCCGCGGATCTTAGGGAGCCGAGGGATATTTGAGGGGCCGAGATAGATAGTGCACAGAGGGAGGCCAACTGTGCAACAGAGGGCCTGAGCCAAGTTATACGTTGGATTGATTGTTGATAACATCAGACAGAGAGGTCATAAGTGGTGATAAGTTGTGGGAATAAGCGGGGGCTCGAATGTGTAGGAAACGAGCATCGATGCAATACATAAACACAATCATACTCTTAAAACAGACTTGACTCCAGCGTATATGCTCTTAAAATTTATCAACAAACTTCTCGGGCTCTTAAAACAGACTTACCACACGCCAAACACCATTGAACTTGAACCATTCAAGCACCTCGCTTCGATCTTCACATCGATTCATTCTTCTTTGAACCAGGTAGAAAAGTAATGCCTTAATGTAGCAATGCAACCCTTTCAACAGTAGGAACAATGTATTCAACAACAAAGCATGATATTTTGAAGGAATATGACAAAGATGTCAGTCTACAAAAATGCAAAACAAAGGCAAGAAGGAGTTACAAGGGCCAGAAGGAAGCCAAAAATGGGTTGGCTTTGATACCATGTTAAATTTACATGGAATGTGGATAGAGAATGGGAAAGATAAGCATTTGATTGCATATATTATTGACATTATATACGTTTATAGTACATGGTGTGACCCTTGGATTCATATTTCAAGTGGTCTCTTAGACTTCGATGGTTGTTCACATTCCACACCAACCCATAGAGGATTAGGTGTCCAACACTCTACATCATTTATCATCACTCCTATACAATAAGAAGACCCTGAAAGAGAAGGAAGGATGGCTACAGGAAGAAAGATTTCTCTTATAACAGCTTGTGTGACCATTACAACAAGCCATAATCCTATTTTTCCCTTTCCCATCAAGTAGAGGGGGTGATACCAGCTCATGAGGTCCTCTACCACTCCAAGCAGGGCTCTCCACCAACAACAATAGCACCTTAGGCAGCGAAAAAGGACCTGAACACATAGCAACAACAATATTCAAATACCATGAAGGGCAGAGAAGAAATACACAGGAACAGGAAAACATAAAATCTCGAGACAAAGCACTAGGAGAAATGGGTGCATGATTTAATGGAAGGGAAGCAACTTTTGACACCTATGAGGAGGCCAACCACTAGAGTAACCATAACTAAGAAGCTCAAGGTACAAACTACTTTGCTATAGGAGAAAATGGAGCTACTACATGAAAAACAAGGCTACTACAGGAGACAGTAAGCTTGCTACAAGAATGTCCCAAAAGAAAAAGTGGGCCCTATATTGAGGATTATTGGCCACAAAACCCTATTTATTTGAAGGAGTCTTTATAGAAGGGGTAAGTACTTGATCTATCACCTCTTGCAAACAAAAATTCTGTAATTTTTTGCAAAACTCCTCCGCTAAACGTTGTGTAGCAGAACCATAAAAAATTGAATTGTGGACTTTTCTTATAAGGATGAGCATTATGATGAGAGAATAAACCTTTTTTAAGATTGGCATACCATTCTTCACATCTCTCATCAACATGAAGCACTCCTCCTCTTGCCATAAGCTGAAATGACGAGTGTTATGAAATTGACAATTAGTAGTAGGGTTCCCTTGCGAAAGCCTTGAGAAGACATGAACAAATGTTGTTGACATGGATAGAGAAGCTTTTATGGACTTAAAGAGACAGGCAAGGATGGATCTAGAGAAGAAGAAGAGGGTGGCAAAGAAAAATAAAATGTTGAAACATAAGATAAAGTGCCTTAAAAAAAATCAGAACAAAAGGATAAAAGGAGAATAAGAAGAAAACTGAAGAGATAACCTCCCTCCAATCCAAAAGAAAGGAGCCCCAAGCCTCTCAAAAGAAGCCAAGCACCAGGGGAGCCATGACTAAACAACTAAAAAAATAATATGCCCTACTATAAGAAGGCAAAATTTTTCTAGAGGAAGGCAGAAAGTTGTTATAGGAAAGTATTGAACAGCTATAGAGCAAATCAGGGAGGCCACCATGGCCATGAATGAGGCCAATGAGATCACTTAGTTGCTCAGAGGATGAGCAACACTTTCAGTAGGGGGGTATGATGGGCCTCTGAATTAGACATAAAATATGGCCCATATGACCATCCTTTAATACAATAAACCTCTCTTTTTTGTATCAGATAACATATTTTTAACTTTAATATGTTCATTAGGAAGGTTTATGGATAATTGCATATTTTTGCCTAATATTATTTATTTTGTAGAATATTGTGAGAATATTGGGCAGATTATGGATATTTGGAGGAGGAGATAATTTAGGGACCTACTCCCTACTACAAGAGGATCAATATTGGATAATAAATCAACAAGATAATATGAAATTATTGCATAGATTCTGGATCTCCAATGATTGATAAATCTAGTAATGCGTTCCCTGTCATTTAATGCAGATTCTTAGTGTTGGGAACCAGATCCACTATTAGATGGATTTTGGACCGGAAATATTCCTCCTTTCATGAGGAATGATTCCTAATCATTTTGTATAAGTACCAAGTCGAATTTGTCTCTAGGGGTTTATTTTTCTTAGTCTTCTTGTTGAGAGAACTCGTATTTTTGCAACTCCACTTTCATTTCTTGCAGGGATGTAATTGTGTTGATGGAAATAATGAAGATTGATGCCATTTTCAGCTTTTAAATCCTAGTCTCCTTCATAGGACTCTGAGTTTCCTTGGGCTTGGCCATCCCAGAAGCCTCAGAGCCCTTTTGTATAATTTACTTTTCTTCATTTTACTTCTTATTCACATGCATCTCTTATTCTTGTCTTTTTCTATTTTTGCATTTAGTATTGATGATTTTTGTTGTGGGATTGGGTTAAAAGGTTGAAGTAAGTTATTTTGTAGGATAACAAGCATCATTTCATCCTTGGAACAACTTTGGAAGGTCATAGTAATCATTGAGCTACTTGGATTAGTTTGCTTATTCCAAATTTATTTTTCTGGAAGTCCCTTGTGGAAAATAACACTAAATTTCTGTTAATTTTTAGAACAAGCTAACGAGATTCAATCAAGTTGATTCCACTTGAATTATATCACAAAAAAATTCCAATTAATAACAAAATTTATCCCAATGCATTTTCACTTGATTAGGTTATGCGTTTGATAGATTTACTAGCTCACTAGTTCTCAAATTTCTAGGTTTTAGACTAGTAATTTTATGCTATTTTTTAGCATGGGTTAACAGAGGTATTTTTGAGTGATTCCACTTGGAATGGAGACCTAAGACATCCTAGTCAATAAAAAAAAAATTCCCATCCAATTTGAATTTGATTTTCTTGGTCATTCGGTGAATTATAACATCTTATAGCATCTTGTAGTTTCCTATAGCACTCTTCCAACATGTATATACTTGCCCAAATTTGCTAAAAAGGATTGGTTTTCATCCATTAGGGTTGAATCATGATCACTAGGATCTAAATCAATTGTTGAGGAGGAATAAACACCACTTAGGACTTGTCTTTTTACCCATGCAAAACATCTTAGTGATTTGGGTTAATGGACAAATTTATGAAATGGGAATACAATGATGATTGTATTGATTGCCACATCCAGTGAACTCTATCAATAGATCTGAATGCTTTGAAATGTAATGATTGATATTTAGTTCATGATATTTTCTTTATGCAATTAGAATAGGTTTTCTTTCCTTGTATTTTCTTTCCTACAATAGGTTAAGGTTTCCATTTCGAGCATTTCATTTGTTGCAACTAGTTTAGGATTTGATTTCATTACATTCACTCCATTACATCATGATAGTGAAGGAAGGACACAAGGTATGCAATACCTCTTAAGTTTTTACAAACCTTGAGTTAATAATTAAATTTGTTAGCCTTGGGATTTGCAGCATTCTTGGTGTAATAGCAAGGCTCATCATACACCACCACAAATGAGTTGGTGAAGGGTCGCAAGATGTCACCCATCAGCCTCATGAAGATTGTAGGGGCATTCGTCAACCCAAAAGGCATGACCAGCCATTTGAAAAGGCCCTCCTTGGATTTGGAGGTAGTCTTCCACACACCAGAGGGTTCAATTTTTTCCTGGTGATAACGAAACTTCAAGTCAATCTTGTCGTAATACTTGGCCCCCTTAAGTTGGTCGAAAAGTTCATAAATTTGTGGGATTGGATACCTATTTCGAACAATGATCTTGTTTAGCACCTGATAGTCAATACAAAGCATCCAGATCCCATCCTTCTTCTATACTAACACGATCGGGCTCCCACAACGTGATGAACTTGGCCTGATGCGCCCTTTCTGCAACAACTCCTAAATTTGCCTCTTAATTTCATCGTTCTCCATAACAGAGTGTTGATAGATCAGTCCATTGGGTAGCGCCACGCCCAGGGTTAGATCGATGGAGTGCTTTACCTGAAAATGTAGAGGTACCCCCATGGGTCAGGTGAAGATGTCCTTGTACTCCACAACCTTGTCCATCTGTTGTTGTCATTCGAAGGAGCCCTGTTTGGAGGCCATGGCCAAAACCTTCTTCTTTCCCTGAGGGAAAATCATAAGGAAAAAAAAATTCCCGGTCTGAGAAATGATCTTACTGCATTTATTCGCAGTGATCAAAGAAATATCAGTAGGTGGTGCTACCTTCAGTATCATGTACAACTCATTTCCCAAAGTAATAATAATACTGTGAGGCCTAGACTCATGCATAGTTGTTCTAATAATACATCACAAACTTCAAGAGGAGCAACATCATATAGTACCTCATTTGTGAAGGGCTTTATGCTATACGGAAGCCTCTCGATGTTGTACGACTGCGGGTGTGGTGTGATCAGTAGGCCCAACCGCTTCATGACCTCTACTAAAATGAGGTTCTTTTGGCTCCCACTATCAACAATGAATTGCAATAAAGAACCCTTGTTACAGGAATAATAAACCCTAGGGTGTGGGTTGAGCACCCCAATAGAGCAGAGGGCATACACCAACAAGAAGCAAAAAAACAAGCAACCTTAATACTTAAACTACTGAAGTAGGAAGAAGAAGTATTACCCGAAAGTCCTACGTTTGAGATCATTACCGTAGGGTCCAAACCCTCTACCTCCTCCAATGCTTCAAAGCCTGCAACTCATTCAAGAAAATCATATACACCAACAATAATTGAAAACATGTTCACGATATAAGTGTTAGATCATATAAGCATAAAACATGAAATAATACATCAATTAAATTAAAACATGAATTAAAGAATTAATATCTTAACATCAGGAACAAGACATGGATTTTTTACTGATGACTGCAAAAGAATATGGAAGAATACAACCTAATTCGTCCACAGCTCCAAGCGAAACCTTCCTCCAGATCTGTCCATCCCAAGCCTCAACAATCCTCTTTCAAACGCATACACATGGATAACATATAAAGGATATGGACATCACAATGAGGAAACATGGGTTTCCTATAGCTGGGAGTGCAGGAGACATAAGGATAAATCAGACTTGATCAAGAACAAGTTGGATATAATGTCAATATCCTATTTTTCTCTCCCCTTAGCCTTCACCATGAGGTATATTTATATGACCTCAAAACAACTTTTTTGTTTTCAGTTGGGAAACAGTTAGGCCATGGGCTCCTATAGGTAGGCTTCCAATGCAACCCGTAAACCCTGCCCAAAAAGTAGGGATTTTATATTTTTTTCATATTTTAAATCATATACGCAGGTTGGATATAATTGAACCCATGTGTGCATGCACTTTTTGCAGGGAAGAGTTGCGTATGGAATTTAAAATAATATTTTTTAATATTTGGACCAAGTCTGAAGGGAAAGGGTTGCCCAAGGCCATGACTCAAAGCATAAAGTATACAAAGGTGGTAAATGATGTTATAGCAACCCTTCACTCACATTTGTGAGTGGAAGAGTCACTCCCCCTCCTCTGTATCTTCGAGCTCATCCTTCTGGATCTTGGTGGTGGCAACGACGGCACTAGGATTTGCATCGATAATATGCTTCCTTTTGTCATTCCCCTTGTCAGTTTCTAACCCAGAATTGGAACATGCATCTGATTCGGAAGCCTTGAATTCATCCACCAGTGACTACTTGGCTCGGTACTCACTTGTGTTGTGAGTGGGGCTCTTATGGAACTCACACCATTTCCCTGTGTCCTTCTCTGTCTTTGTGGTGTCTTTCTTTACTTGCGGCTTTAACAGGTTGTCTTGGGTCGCCCCGCCTTGGATTTATCTGCTTTGTCCTTTGTTCTATGGTTTGGGGGTGCCTTTCCTTTGCTTTGGATTCGTATATCCAAATTCTTGCTTCTTCTATTTAAATTTATGCTTGATCTTGACAACGTATCGATAGGTAGCGCTAAGCAAGGATATGTCTAAGAGCTCCATCTTCTCTTAGATGAAATTGTGTAGAAAATCATGGTACTTGAGTACCAAATACCGCACAGAATCCTTGATACCCAACTTCGTGTGAAGGGTATGGAAAACATTTGTGAATTTCGGCACATATTGGTTCGTTCCCTCTCATAGCACGGTCCACTTTATGTATTTATCTTCATAGCTCTCAACAGAGTAATATTTCTCCTAGATTGCGTCTTAGAAAGAAATCCAAGTGGGTGTAGCTAAAAACATTGAGGATTCCCTCTCTTCCTTTTGTTCACAATAGGCTTCCCACCAGTCCTTGACATGTGGGGCATCTTTAAGGAGTGCAAAAGTAATATTTTCCTGATTGGAAAAGTCATAAACTGAAAATATCCTTCTAATGGATTTAATGATATATCTACGACATCTGCATCTATCTGGCCTTCAAATATGGGAATGTCAAAGTTAACTTGTAACTTAAAAGGAGTGGTGCCTCTAGAGTGGGCATTGGATGAATATGTGTCGCCTACGGGTATCTGTCAAAGGATCAGGGCAAAGTTATCCATCATTACGTTCCTTTGTCGCTCGAGGGCTTCCTCAAGCAATATTGTGAAAGGATCTCATGCCCCCTCATCTTTCTTTTCTTACAATATAGGAGGCCATTGGGGTTTACGAGCTTGGTCTTGAAAAGTTTCAACCAATTCGAGCCCTAACTCCTTATACCCTGACCTCGTTAGGGACACGCAAAGAAAAATAGAGAAAGAGTAGACCGCTCTGATACCATTGATCCAGACTTATGTAGGAATGCAACAAAATACATATATACACATAAACACAAAGGTGAAATAAAAATAAAACTTCATTTCATTAATATAAAATAACTGAAATATGCTTACATACAAAAATGGAAATAAACTAGCTTGGGCGATGGTAGTTTATCTCTGAGAAGAGATGTGCTAGCTACATGCCTCTAAATTGTGTTAAAATGAGGCTCAAAGGCCTATTTATTATTGAGAAACAATGGAAAACCCTAAACATCCAAAAACATGGCCCTAGGAGATGAAGCGCCAAAATTATGGGCCTCGTTGGGGTAAATTGGTACATCAAATTCTCGGGTTCGTAACTTTGGCATACGATCTTTGTTTAACATGCATGATACCTCGTTATAAATATATATCTAAGGGCTATAAATTTCAACTGCAAATGTTAGTTATAGACTCACAATTACCTATTTTCCAAAAAAAAAAATCGTTTAGGGCCTTAAAGCAACTTTGGAAGTTCAAGACCTGAAAAACTGCCAAAAATAGTAAATTGTGCTACAATTAAGAAAATTGAAAAACTAAAAGAAACAATGGTGGGGGTCCAAGTGGAATAGGCGGGTTGCCACCAATATCCAACTGGATCAGTGCACATCTAGCAAGATGACTAAACAACTTTGAAAAAAGAAGATGCAAAAGTAAAAGGGATGAAGTTGAGGTTCCATCATTCCCAATTGCTTGTCTCATCCCAACATGGCATATTAGCCAAAATTACCTTATTGTGAGCTGTAAACACTTCCATAAGGGGCCCAAGATCTTTGTTTCTTTCAAGGGCCAGATTATTCATGATTTTAGGAGTCCAAAAATTAATTATTTTTCCATTTCCTGGCTTTTGAAAAATGTTAGAATTATGAAGAGAAGTAGAGGATGCAAAAATCTTCTAGATCGATGAGGCTCTGTATTGAATTGGGATAAAATCCAAGTAGCAAGAGTGACCTGAGAAATATTTTGAACGAAGTACATCCTTCCATCATTCCTCTTTAGGGTATATAAATCTCCATACAAATTCTCCCCCCCCCCCCCTCCCCCATAATTATTCATAAGAAACAAGTCTCTTATATCAAGGCCTCCATGCACTTTAGGCAATCAAACCATGGCTCATTTAACCAAATTAAATTCCTTTGTGTTGGATTTTCCCCCTTCCCAAAGGAATTTATGAATTTCTTTTTCCATGCTTGAGAGAACACTTTGAGGAGTAATAACTGCAAAAAATTGGTAGAGGCGAAGAGTTGAAAGAACAACCCTTATCAAGACCAACTTTCCTACTAAATTGAGCTCGAAAACACCCCAATGGGAAATGTTTTCTTTGAACTTGTGGAGATTGCCCAACTAGGCTTAGTAGGACTAGTTTTTGAGCCAAGAGGCTCATTCTACTACCTAGAATGAGGGCAATGTGTAATTTCGTCAGTGCTCAACGTGGAGTTGACTAGTGTCCCTCTTAAAATTAAAATAAAATATTATCTAAATAGAAAAGCAATGTCAGCTATAAATAAAAGAAATGAATATGCTATGTATGTTTAGTTATTTGTCCATATGACGTAATATAATTTCATGTAAAGTAATTAGAAGTAAAAGATTGTGTGAGTATAATGTTCAAAAATATTTCAACAATGGATTTAAATAAACTATTTGAAGATCTATAATTTATATCGATATCAACTTCATATTTATCTATATATAAAGAATAATATTAAAATAAAATATTTTAATGTTGTATATAATAAAATATTCAATGTCCAATAAAGAAAAAAGTAATTGAAAGTTTAAAAAATAAAGTCAACTATGTATATATTATATATTGTTTAAAAATTATTTTACATATTGTATAAAAGCAATAAGAAAAAAATAAGATTTTATCTTTAAAATGTTTGAAGTATTCTTAGTATTTTACAGTTTGGTCCTTTTTTAAGTATATATTTATTTTGTCTAAATCCAACAAAGATATTTTGGAATTACAAGTTTAAGTTATGTAGTTTATGTAGCATTCAAAAATACATCTAAATAATGAAAAATTACATGTTGTGTATATATATATATATATATATATTATATATATATATTATATATATATATATATATATATAATATATATATATATGGGAGAGAGAGAGAGAGAGAGAGAGAGAGAGAACCATTGCAGATTCATTGCGGATCTATCATGGGATAAAAGGGATACATTTTTTTTTTCCAAATTTTTCACTCTAAAAGAAGTTTGCATTTGAGGAAATTTGATCTCTCCTGGCTCATGTTAAATACGTGCCTAATATGGATCTATATTGGTTTAAGCAAATAGGAGTGCCAAGATACTTGAAATCCTTTCAAGAATCCACCAAGTGAAAGCCTAGGATCCTCATAATTTGCTTTTGATTCCTCAAGCTAATATCCCAAGAATAAATCTAAGATTTTCCAGAGTTAACTAGACCCCCAGAAGCCTCTAGGAAAATATTAAGAACAAATTTAAATCTCATAGCAGTAATGGATGAATCACCTCCCATAAGCAAAGTATCATCCACAAATGATGAGTGGTTATGTTCTTAATACTTCTTGAAAAATGAGTCCATGGTGGGTAACTCAATTGGTGATTCTTATGTTATGAAATATTATGTAGATTGTGAGATACAAGGTTCAAATCCCTTGTGGGCGATTACCCCACATTAAAAAAGAAAAAAGAAAAAAGAAAAAATTGAATACTACCAATCCTCCTTTCAAAATCAAGGTGCTTGTTGAGAGATTCAACCATAATGATGTATAGGAAGGGGGAGAGAGGACAACCTTGGTGTAGACCTCTTGAAGTTTTAACAAAATCCTAAATAGCACTGATTTACCAGGGGTGAAATCAATGGTCCTATAATGCAAAGAGACACCCATTGTTTGAATTTATTATAAATCCCAACTTGGTTATTACATTGAAAAGGAATCCATGTCAGACTTGTTCAACAGCATTTTCCATGTAAAATTTATTACCATTCCTTTGTCACTCCTTTCTTGACTTGAATTAATTGCTTCCTATACCAAGATAATGTTATCAAAGGTTCTTTGATGAACAAAACCTCCTTGATTGTTAGAGATAATTTTTGGAAGAAGAAGTTTTAATCTAGATGCAAAAATATTGGATATCATTTCATAAGATACATTACAAAGTGAAATAGGCATGAATCACACAAAGGAGGAGGGATTTGTGTCCTTTGGGATAAGGGCTAAGAATGTTGAATTAATTCCACCCCCAATGCAATTTGTTTTAAACCAGTAATCCACCATATGAAAAACAAAAAAAACTTAATGCTTTCCTAATATTAATGATAAAAATGGGCTTAGAATCCATCTGGACCTAGGGCTTTATCTAAGCTAAATGTAAAGAGAATAGCTTTAATTTCTTCTTCCATGATTGCTTTTATAAGCAAAATATTATCCTCCTACAATATTAATTCTTAAATGTGTTCCAACATGTATATTTTAGTGTCCTCATTAGCAAGGCCCAAATCGTTGTATAAATCCTTACAATGTTGAATTGCTTTAGCCTAGATTTTCATAAAATCTTCAAGTTTATTACCTTAGACAATCATTTATTTTGTTATTCTTTTAGGCCGGTTTCGAGCTTGATTATGGAAAAAAGTAGAGTTATTGTCACCTTCTTGTAGCTAGAGGCTACGAGATTTTAGATGTCATCACTCTTCTTCTTCTTGCAGTGTGTTATGCAATGAATCAAACTCTGTTTTATACTTCAAGAAGAGATTGTGGGTCTCTGGCTAATACTCAAGCTCTAATTGAGTGACTTTGAGTTGATTTTGAAGTAGGTGGATTTTAGAGGAAGGTATATCCTTATGCACCTTGGCCCAATTTTTCATGGCCTCTTTAAGAAGCTTAATTTTATTCTCCCAAATGAAGATAGGATTGCCTTCAATCCATTATCTCCATGTTGATTTAAATAAATCATTGAAACCTTCTAATTTGATACATAATGGACATAAACATAAGGGAATAGGGTTGTAATCATAACGTTTAGTGATTTCAAGGGAGATGGGTTTGTGATCTGAGCTACGCCAAGGAAATATTTTGGAGAAACATTGAAATTCATGAGCTAAGAAAGAGTTTTCCATGAGAAAATGATCTATCCAAGCAACATTATGAACATGTCCCAATATTCGATCGCTCCAAATAATATGTTGGAAGAAAGCTTTATATTGACAAAATTGAATTTGCTGATAATATATTTTGTATTCTCTTGAAATGGATCTCTAATTGAAGAGCCTCCTTTTTTCCTAATAATATAAGGTGGTATTAAAATATCCACTAATTATGTACTTTAAGGCAAACTCTAAGTCTCCTATAATTAAAAGAGAAGCCCATCTATCCATTTTTCTCAAAATTATACTACCATATTAAGATTAATCGAAAAACATACCTTTTGGGTGGGGAGATGCAAGAATTGAGTATCCAACCAGAAGGGAGAAGTTAGATGATCCAAAAGCTAAAGAACTAAAGGATCTTAAAGAGTGTAACATCGCTTGAAGCTCCTCTTGAGCTAACTTTGGAATAATAACATTGCCATGCCATAACTTGTACAAGTTTTGGGTGGTTTTTTGATTCCCTATTTTAGTCTCTTGCAGTAGGAGAATAAGGGGTTTTTCTCTTTTAACTAAAGATTTAAATTTTGACATTTGGTTTTTTGACCCTAACCCCTACAATTACAAAATATTATTCTCATCATTTACTATTTGATTTGGTAGCACCTTGTTGAGGGCCTAAGTGACTTGACCCAATAACTCATGCTTAACAAGTTGTAAGGCCCTTATTCTGGGATGAGATGCATTGATCTCTACCTTCAGAATGTCCTTGAGCTTTTTCACAAAGAGGCAAGGCTTCAAATTCTAAAATTGGGATACATTTTCTACCAAGGCATTAAATGCCACAATGTATGGCTTCGGAGGAGGAGATGAAATGCCACCTGAGATGGTCGCCATTAGGCAGCTAGAGGTCCAATGTGGAGCTACTTCAATAATATGTTTTTCTCTATTGGACACCTTAGAGTTGGTCTAAAACATGGTCACTACAAATATCAACAATTTCATTGAGAAAGCTATAGTGGATTAGATCATGGACACCAAGATGAAAAACATCCACTTCTAGGTCATACAAATCTATTGGGTTGTCAAAGCAAGGTAGTTTCTTGACTAGGGAAAGTGATTTACTAAGAGCCACATCTAAAAGAGTTCCCCTCGTCTAGTATAGGAACTTGACACAATGAGGACCGTTTTTTCTTAATAGGGAATCACTAATCTAAGTGTCCATTCAAGGTCATCTAAAAATTGATTATGATACTAGCAAGTTTCATGTCATTATTTTTTGGAGCATTTTTTGGGCCCTTCCCATGTATTTTTTTGGTTTAGTTATGCATAAAGGCCAAGGACCTGATTCAATTTACTAACATTATTTCTAACAAGCTAAGTAAGACCCATAATGAACAACTAAGAAAAAATTACGTTGTTGACATCGTTCCCCTTTTTAAGGACATTATGAATTCATCCAACTCAATTTTCTTATTCAAACCTAGTAATGCTAGGGTCACTGTTCCTGCATTGTATGGTTCTTGTTTCTTAATTTTTTATAGCATTTTGTAAAATTTAGTTACAGCCCTTCTCTCTTCATTGTAAAATGGCTTTTTACAAATGAGCATAGGCATCACATCTCTTCTTAGAGATAAGCTACCATGATTCTTTCCACTTTTTATTGTTATGTATGTTGCAGTGTTTTTGCGATTCAATTTGTTGGTATAAATTAGTTTACACTATAATACTCTATTTCAAACACTTTGTTTTTGTTCTATTTATAATATTACATTCTTTCTTTTTGCTCTCAATTCAATCTGGATCTCTTTTATAAAAGCTAGTCCTGGGATACATCAATGCAACCCTTTTAAAACCAAGAGGGTCATATGTATCCATTGCATACCTCCTAGATAAAATCCAAAGGTGTTTTCATCATGTCACTATAATAGTTAATATGATAACTCATCCTTAATGTCAAAATTCTTGCAAGGAAGTCATATATTTTGGAGGGTTTTCCATAAGGTGAAAAGCTTTATTGTGATCATGGAGAATAATGCATGTTCATGGGAATCACCTATATCTCCCTCCCAAATTACTAGGATTACCATACTTCATTTAGAAACTAACCTTATCTTTGTTTAACCATTGTCAAAATATATTAGGTTAGCAAAGATGGAATGCAATTCCACTTGTCACCCTACCCTTCTTATGGAGGTATTTGGTGCTCATATGGGAACCTAGGATTACAATGAGTGTTTCATTGGTCTAGAGGGGGAGATTGAAGGAAATGTTGGTGAAGTGAAGGTGATGATGCTCCAACTATGAGGAGATTCTTTAGGGGAAGTAAGAAAGCTAAAGAACCACAATTCCTAGTAAGTTGAGCAAATTGTGGCCATGGAAGCCAAATTATGGAATTTAGAAAAACCCATGGCCCCTTACTATTTGCTACATCTATTGATGGGTCAAGATGAACATCTAAGGAACAACCTAGCCTGAAAACTACGTAAATATAGGAAATTGTTGTAAGGGGAGAACACTTGACTAAGCACATCAAGTAACCCAATAATAGAGCTACAAGTTGCTCATTCTTTTAATTTCTTTAAATCAATATTCTCATTATGTTATGTTTTATGTTGTTATAATCTCCATTTCCAATGTTATAGTACTTATCATTGTGAGAGTAGAAGTATGTAGAGGGATATCCTAAACTTTTGGCATGAAGGGAACTCATTAAAGAGACTGGGCTCCAAAAGATGTAAATGTTCCCCCTTCAATTTTGTGCAACATATTTCACCTAACAAGTACACCCAAGGCCTTTGAACATTTTTTATTGCAAAGATAAAACTTTACTTCCATTTAAAAAAAGAAAAGTTAAAACCAAAACCATTATTGATGCCTTTCATAGGTCCATTCATTTATTTAATTCGTGTTTATCTCTATATGTGATTAAGGTAAGCTTTGCTAAGAGACCTCACGTTTGTTTCTATTAATTAGCAATCGATAAGGGAACCCTTAACCACTAAGTATTCGAGACACAACCCAAGGATGATTGTCTAAAATTAAATTTTAATGGAGTGCAACATAAAATGCTTTAATAACAAGGGATGGTAGTCATGCGAAACAAACAAAATGAGATTTTATATATCATTTGTACATTCATTTGCATAGTTACAGATAATCAAGTTGAGATGGATTAAAGCTCTTATGGAAGGAAAAAAAATTATGTGTTAGACACGGAATCCAATTTATTGAGACAAAAGAAGAGTGAAAACTTGTTGTTGGTTTTTAATGGCAAGGCATTAAGTAGTAGTTGGTTTATTAAAGGTAGATTGATCTATATTAAGCAAGCCATAAACTTAATGGATATTATCATTAACCATAATAGAAGAGTGACTAAGAATGTTATTGATTATATCACTAATAAAGACATATATAGAGCAAGATATGGAATTTAATAATGTTAAGATATCCATTAGAGAAGTGATGGAGTGGGAAGATAAATTGTTCCATTCTTTTAATCTCGAATACATTGACAACTCTCGCTATTATCATAAATGTCAAATGTAAAATTCAATTTTCATTAACTTGAACAGATTTAAATAGAAAACTTTACATTACAAAAAAAATTAAAAAAACAAAAACAATATAAATATAAACATAAAATTGAGAGTACAATGGAAATGAACCCAAAAAATTAACACCCAACACTCAACTTACTTTTAATTACTGGACACTTAGAGTTTAAAAAACTAATAAAAGATGATGTAGAATAAATATACCCAGACTTCTTAAATTAGATATTTATTTTTTGGGTTTGGACAACTTATACATATAAGGACAAAAGTAAACATTCTCAAACATGGAAGCATCATGAAACATAAATTTATGGAGTTGTCTATAATGCGACTTTTTGGAGATTCCGGTGACGGAATCCGGTGGAAGAAATGAGGTTAAATCTTGATTTTTAGCAGTTAAAATGGTTTTTTAACTGCATATTTGGATTCAGCGCCTTGGAAAACCCCTGGGAGCCATTGATTGTGCAGAAACTAGCTATCAAACTTGGGATTCCAATGAATTGCTGCCGGATTTTGACCGGAAAAATCCGTCGGAAAGGCTTTCAAAAAGTCGCGTTATAGACTACTGCTAAATTTATGGAGAAAGAAATTATATTTCATGAGGTGCTACAGCGGTGATTATGAAAGTTGTGGATACCATGAGAATTGAATGGCTTCAATCTTTATGTCTTCGTCCTACTATGTTATTTTAGTGATCATTATTTACCTAAAAAGCCACACCAAGGGGAGTCATCTTTGCATAGGTCTATATATAACATAATTGGTAAATAAGAATAGTCTAGATAGGTGCTCAATTAAATTGAATGGGCATTATTATGAACTTGGAAAGATGGGCCTCAAGCACCACGTTCATGCATCAAAAAAAGAAAACCCAGAGCCCATTTCATTCCTAACCTTGAAAATGTCCCTCATTTCCTTTATTGAGAAAGGCCAAACGTGTGAAGTAATGAGCACAGATAGACCCGTATCATCTTTCTTGCTTTATTTATTACATAATGTTCATGCAAGAAACGACTTTAACCCCTTTCACTATTTACAATCATTGATTGCTTAGCACTGTGTAGTTCATCCACATCCACTCTCTTGCTTGGTGGGTGTCCTTTTAAAAAAAAAAATCATCACCCTTCTTATTCCCCACTCCTTTTTACCAAACTTTAAACGCCTTTGAAAATCTCCCCCAACAAACCTAAAAACACAGTTGCGTTTAAACACACCATCACCTACCCATTCTACGAGCACATTTTTCATGTATAAACTACATTACTAGTCATCTCATCCACGTGACTCTTTGACCAAAACCTAACGTTCGTTTGATTAAAATTCAGAAATTACTAACCAACTTTTCCATTCACTTTAATTATCAACCCCCCTGCAACTCCAAGTGAATGTTTGATGATTCTAAGAAGTGGATTAATGATATATAAACAATTTTATAAGGTTGATTATAAGGTTGATTAATATAAGAGATTTATTTGATTTATTATGCGTTCATATATGGAGATGTAAATTTTTTCTCAAATTTTACACTCCAAAAAAAAGTTTGCACGTAGAGGGATTTGGTATTTAAATTTTTTTACCAACTACATTATTTAAATGTTTTGTATAGTTTTTTTTTCTTTTTCTTTTTTCCTTTTTTTTTCAATTTTGATGACGGATGTTCCCTTTATACATCATATTAAAAATTAAATCTTTAAAATACAAATATTTTTGAAAAAATAAATTTGAGTAAAGGATTAAATCAAAGTGTAAATGGTAAATCTTATGTAAGTTTATATTTTTATAAATTTGATTTTTTTTAATAATATTGGAGTTAAAATAACTTATCTTAATTATACAAAAATAAATTTTATGCATGTCAAATCGATTTATCTTGGGTGGTTGGGAGGAATAATTGGTAACCTCCCCACCCAAGTTAAATTCCTAGAAATGACATGTTAAACTTTTACAAGTATATTGTTGTAATAACTTTGAGCCTGGTTGAAAAATATGTATTCTCCAAATAAAATATAAAGATATTTCAAGAAAAATATATCAATAATAATAGTATCCAATTTTGAAACCACTACCTAGATGCCATATTAATCTATAAAGCCTCTTAATAATAAATCCACACACACATAATAATAAATTAATATAATCTTATGATTTAATGTATGTAAACAAATTAATCCATCAAATCACAAATCTTAATAATTTTCTAATTGATATCAATTATATAAAATATTAAAATAAATATAAATATCTTATACATAATTCAAAATAAATACAAATTTTTTATAAATTTTAAAATACATATACAATTAGAAATAAAGTTTTTATAAAAAATATACTCATCCTTATTAATTATAAATTTTATAAGATTATATCAAATTACATTGAAATTAAAATTTGGAAGAACATAACATATTTAACAACAAATATTAAAGATTATAAATATTAAATATAATTTCAATTATATGCATACTTTCATCAAAAATATATTTAGTTTTATTAATTTTAATTTTAATTATATATGTATTTTAAAAATAAGATTTTTTTAATAAAATTACAATCACTTATATACACACATCTAATAGATTTGTATTTAAATTTTTCATAACATAAGAATTATATTTCAATATATGTAAGAGAATATAAATGCTAACCAAACATATAAAGTAGAATTCAAAACATACATGATATTCTTATAAAACTATACTCATTAACATACACATTATTATTAATGGACTTGCTTTTAACTATATACAAAATATTATTAATGGACTTGTTTTTAACTATATACACAATATTATTAATGGACTTGTTTTTAACTTGGAATATTAAGTCTTATTCAATTTACCTTCTTTCACTTAACATCTTATTTTATTAATCACTTCTCTAAATAAGATATCGCTTTACAAATATGTTGTTTACATAAATCTTTATTATTGAATTTGAATTTTTTATATTTTATAATCACTTATTTTCTTGTCTCATTAACCAACCCTTTTCTCAAAACTAACCTAACTTGTTTATGTGCTTTCTCTTAGCTTTTCATAACCTTCCATCTTCTTTTAATCTTCTATTAGCTAACTAACTCAATCACCACCTCATAATGATGGCCATCTCCCCCTTTTCTGAACTTAACATATCCACTACCTTAACTTCCATGTCCACTACCTTAACTTCTAATCTTGAAATGTTAACTTCCACTTTTTCTACCTTCTCCCTCTATTACATACATAATTTTCTAACTTTTTACTTACACCCTCCTATATCTTTCTATATACACATTCATCTAGTGTTCCTAGCTCCCTCGCGCTTCGGGGACTTGGGGACGAGAAGGGGTTGTTTCGCCATGCTCTCGAAAAACAGGGTACGTAGGGCGACGTGTCGGGGGGTCGTTTCCGAAAATGGGGTCCTGAGGGGTCGTGGGGGGTCGAGGGGTGACAAGGGGGACAAGGGAGGTCGAGGGGCCCTGATTTTTTTAAATAAAATTTTGTTTATAATTAAAAACTAACATTAGTTCTAATACTTTAGGGTTTCAATTCGTTTTTTTATAAATTTAATTCATTATTTGCCCTGGCCCCTCACTCCATTTGCAAGATGTTCCTAGTTCCTCTACAGTGGAGAGGAATTGGTCCACATATAGCTTCATCCACTCTATCAAGAGGAACAAGCTTACCTCTAAACGAGTGAAGAAGTTAGTTGTTGTGCACAATGCCCTACATCTTGAGCATAGAAGACACCCGAGTATTTGAAGGGACCAGCAACACGATGGGATGTTGATCCAGAGGATGATGCACAAGTAGATATGGAGGAAAGACTTGATGAAAGACAAATGGGGTTGGTTGGTGTGCCACTTAGCATGTTTGAGAATGCTAGTGATTCAGATTCAGATGGTGATATGGTTGATCCTGATTTATTCATGCAACAGCTAGATGTAGAGATTAGCGGGGCATTACCTTGAGGCTTGAGCAAAATTATGCCCGTTTATCTTTTGATAGGTTGATGTTCTTATGTTATTTTGACTCTATAAAATTTTGACTCTTGATGTATCAGACTTGACTTTAGTCTTTTGTAATTCTATAAAACTTTGACTCTTGATTTATGATGCATCAGACTTGACTTTTATAATTTTATGTCAATATTCATTGTTCAATATTCAATGTTCATAGTAGGAAGTGGAACATCAATATGGTTTAAACTTTAATCGTAATGTATGATGTATGATTATAAATTAGAATTTTAAATTTATATGATATTAGATAATGATATTCATATCAATAATCATGCTTTGCAGTTTTTCAATTCAAACCCAATTGTCATAATGGACTCAATTTATAAATTATATTTTATATTTATAAGTTTTTAAGACCGTGACGTCCCAAGTTTCCTAAATATTAATAGAGAACTTTTACATAGACCACTCCCACTTATCCTCACTCCCTCACCCCCTCGTCCCAAAACCTTGGTAAAACATTACATTCATCTATATTTATAATTTAGATACACTACCCTCCATCTCACCCTACATCATATTTATATTATACCTATACCTACTTTCTCAATTCCTTTTTATACATTTACATCTAAGCATGTCTTACATCCCAAACTAGAACATCAATTTTCAACAAATTAATTAAGCTAATCATCCCAAACAATTATATTATGCATTTGTTGTCCTTTCCCTCGCTTAAAGTGCCCATCCTTAATGTGTGGTTTTGTGATCGTGCATATCATATTATGCTTATGGTTATCATCCTCGCACTACGAAAATATCGGAAAAATAAAAGGACATTGGTTTATATTACCTTTATTATAATTTATTTAGTCACCTTCGTTATAATTTTTTATTGGTTTAGTGAGATTTGAAGGTAGTGGAAGTGGCCGGCCATATGACATATAATATAAAAAAATGATGTAAAGTCAGGCCATGGGCAGGCAGTACACCCCGGGGATAAAATGGTTTCAAGATCAAATCATGTGAATCAAAATATCATCAACGGTAATTCAGTCCTGCAAATACGTGGCCCTCAAAGTGACGGAATGATTTTTTTTTTTTAAATGGTTCCAGATGGGCGTATACTTTTGAAATGGAAGAATGAATTAAAAATTTGAATGGTTTATAATTTTATAAATCACAAGGATTTGGGGAATACACGGACATAATTTGTTGACATTATATTGCAGGTTTGGTTATTGAGTTTTTCCATTAAAAATTTCCATTCATAATCAACTACTAATATATATAATTTAAAAAAAAATAAACTTTATCTTTCCATCCCCATGGGTAATTGGGTTAATATTAGTTTCCTAATTTTTATGGTGTGATAGTTATTTGGCATTATTTTATGATAGGTTTACTTTACAAGATGGATAAACAAATAACTAAAATTGGTTAGCAAAGATTGCAATTTCAAAGTTTTTTTCATACCTATTTTTTTAAAATGTTATTTAATTATTTTATGTTATGCTCTTCTGTTTTAGAATTCTGTGATATAATTATAGGTGAGATTGTGATATTTAGTTGTTTAAAATTTATTTTTATTGCATAAATAAATTTTGATACCTACGATTTTAAAGAAATCTAAATTTGTAATAAATTATATAGTTGAAACTTGTATTGTAACTAATTTTTATTGGATTTTAGAAAAAAATTAACTAAAAAATATACCAAAAAAAAAAAAAAAAAAAAAATAGTTTTCATTTATTAATTGATAGTATAGAATTTAATTATATCTATCTATGTAAGAGTTTTGTGACTTATTTATTTATTTATTGAATTATCTTTCTTTATTTTCTTGAATGATTGATCTTTATCATTCTTGTTATGTTTTTTTTTGGCATTTTTATATTTATCTTTTCCCTATTAATTTTTCTTTAGTACTTGTCATTGTTGATTTCTTCCACCTTATTTAGAGTAATGTAATGATGTCAATATTCAAATTAGAGATATAGAAGGTTTAGATGGGTAATGTATGTGTTTCTTCTTAATCATTTATTATATTGGTTGCTTGTCTTGTTAAATAGAAAGATGACTTCCTTTTTTATAGTGCTTATTAAAACGGCGGTATTAGTGTCACATATTAAATTTGAATGTTCACAGGTCATGGTCCAATGCTTAGAGGTGATACACACATTGTAAATTTAATGATATTACTATAGGAAGCTCTACTTAAGATCAATATCAATGCCAATGCATGCAAAAGTACACTCATTAGCTTTAGGGACTACAATGTCTAGGAATTTGGCAATATCATAGCCTAACATGTTGGATCATCTCGAAAACTTAATGGCATATGTGAAAGATAGACTTAGACTAGGGCCTTTTTGGGAACATTATCCTCAATATTGAAATCAAGTGTCCAATAATTCTAACTAATAGAGGAAATAATTCTTTTGGCTAATTCGATAATAAAATTTGTAAGGAGTTGTGGTTTTTTTGTTGTTTAAAATGCATTTTTTAATACAAAAATGGATTCAGTGCCCTGAAAACCTCACAGCACTTCATATTTACAAATTAAACAATTTAAACTCATATTTCTTAAAAATCTCTATCGAAACAAATTTGACCCAAAAACCAAAAAAAAAATATATATATATATATATAATTATAAAATATTCCTTTATTAAAATAAAAATAAAAAATAATATACTTCTCTTCCAAAAAAAATTTGAATCAATATTTAATAATAATATCTTATAATTACACCATTCTATCTCCACATATAAAAGAGGCTGAGCATTGCTTCTACCCAGAAACATGCTCTCTTTATAAAAAGTTGCATATTCCTCTGGTCAGGGTGAGGTCCTTAACACGATCCGATCTCCAAAATATGAAGATTCTTATTTGCATATGGAGTTTGAATTGTTTACAATAACCACATTCTTAGCCCTTATCATACCATTGCTTGAACCAGATAACAACGAACATCAATCCATATCTTACTGGCATAGCTCCAATTACACGAACAACCATAGGTTGTCCAGAGAAAGAAGTATTAAAATAATTATTCACCCTTTTCCACTCAATTTGTACCTCTTCCCACTGAGGGTATATATAGGTGTCGAGAGAAAGAAGTATTAAAAAAATTATTCACCCTTTTCCACTCTTCCCACTTAGGGTATATATATATATATATATTTTGTTTATATACATGTAAGGATGATGTGAAATCAAAGAAAGTGGAGTGGGGGGTATTGATGCCGTGACATGATTAGGATAGGGATGCCTCTAGTAAGTTGTAACTTGTAAGGTCTTCATGCGTGGGGGTCAACTATAACAGTCCATGTATTGGGATAGAGTATTCTTAAAGTAATAGCATAGCATAGCATAGCATATTTCCGCCAGAGTAGAGCATATTATGGTGGGATTGGATACTACCATTACCACGCTAAAGGACATCCACTAAAAGACACTTCTCTATTATTCTAATTTTTAAAAATAAAGTAAAAATAATAAATAAAATAAAGAAAAAATAATAACAAATTTATTGTTATTATCGTGGATTTATTTTTCTTTAATTTCGGCCCACGAATTGAGAGCATATTGGAATAGGGAGTGCGGAGGACAGAAATAATGGCGGGAACAACGGCGAGTCATGTGGGGCCCAGCGGCAGAACGGCCAAAATTACACGTCAATTGACGGGCTAATTCCCCTCATCATTAGAGAGCGACCCCGGGATTTGAATAAGAGGAGATGGCGGGAAGTGAAAGTACTGTCAATTGACGACGCCCGGAGGAAATGTTCGCTAGATGTAGAGTTCAATTTGATGTGTATATTTATTTTGGCAATTTTAGATTTTCTAAAAGGGATTTTTTTTGGCAATTACATTTTAAAGGATGTGTTTTAGCATATTTCTGGCGATAAACATTTTAGTGTGAGTTGATAGATAGAAGTGTTTTCGCATATTTTGGTGATAAGTATTTTATTGTGGGTTGATAAATATTTTTTTGCAGGTAACAAAGAAGCTGAGTCGCTTTATCTAAACATTGAAAAAATAATAAGTATTTAAGCATTTAATAAATCCTATGTTATCGGGCCATAAATGAAAGGCGGGTATATATGCCCACTATTCAATTTCGGTCTTAGCAAAATCGAACGGTGAACATATACATCCGCCCATCACGATGACATGAGAAATATGACTTGCCATTATGGATTGATAAAAAAAAATAAAATTTGCAGGTAACAAAAAAGCTGAGTCGCCCCATCTAAACACAGAAAAAATAATAAGCATTTCATTGATTGTGGGTTGATGAATACTTCTTCATCTAAATGGGCCCGGCCTACCTGGACACAGGAAAAAAATGAGAATAGCGGCCGGAAAATGCAATTGGTGCAGTGAATTTGGATTGGTTGCCAAGAAACATGGAAACTGAAAACATTAAACTCATAATTAAACTTAATTCAAGTATTTATTGAAATGATTAAAATATTTAATGAGATAATTAGAATAAAATAAAAGTGGGGCATGATTCGAAAGAGCCGTTAGAATTCAAATTACTCGCCGTGAAATACAGTGGAAAAATATAGACAAATTACTGTCAGGTGGCTGGCGGATAGAGGGGATTAATTCTATTCTAAAATCATTGGTGGTGCTGCAGCAGCTGCTGCTTTGAGGGGAATCTGATATGGGTGGGCTCGTGTCCGCCGCGGCTGCAAACTCACCAAATTTGGCGTATTTTTGTTGGGCCTAGGCGGAGAAATTGGTGCAGGATTGCAGAGGAGAAAATGGGAAATGCAGGCGGGATGGGGATTGATGCGAAAGTTGTTGGATCGTGGGTGGGGTTTAGGGGGTCGGATGTGAACTGGGTCGAAGTTAGTTTGGCGAGAGGAGGATTAATTTATGATGGTTACCACTCCCACTTCCTCGCCCTGAAACCCTAGCGGTCATATGATTCCTTGCACGTTCCGCCATGTTGTGTAGCAAATGGAGATGAGGTTGTGTGTGAGATGTCTGCTGTCATATATTCTTATATGACATTTGTCGTGAATGAATCGCCAGCTTCGAATCCCTTCAACGCAGGCTCTTAATTCCCCCATTTGTTTGTTGCAACGACCCCTTCTAGTGATTCCCTTCGCAACCGCCCTCCCAGCCCCACTTTAATTCGTCCATCAGTTTTGCGGGAAAAAGTTGCCTTTCGGAGAAGGAATTGGCGTGGCTTTCTTGTATATAGTTACATTCCCAACGGGGTTTGTTTGAACAAACAGTTGCTCCTCCATGTCAATCGAATTTCATAGCCCCTCTTAGTCATCTCCAATTGCTGGTTTTTCGTTTTTAACCTTTCTGGATCCACGGCGTAGCGAAGCTGCAGGATTAGTCCAGCGGGCAATGGCTGTTCAGGCTCAGTATCCTTTCAATGTCCTGCTTCCTGATTTCAGAACGAGGTTGGTTTCTTGTACCTTCGTTCAAATACACACCCAATCCATGTCCAGTTTGGATCTTCTCGCAAACCCTTTCCTGTTTAAAGGGGTTTTCCCTACCCCTGAAATGATAATGAATAAAATTCAAGCTCTAGGGAACTCCGATTTGAAGATTTATGGCATGACTGATGCGTCTCAATGCTTTCAGATTCAAGGAGAAGCATAAATTTCTTTATATTTGAATTCTTTGCCCTACAATTAGATCCTCATTCTTTCAGCTATGTGCCAGTGTCTTAGGACATATGGTTTGGGTTAAGGCCTGTTGGGATATTCGTGGCATGTTTTTCTGTCATTTTGTTTTACTGGAATTGCTTTGGGAAACTTTTCCTGAGGGTCTGCAATGCATAGAACAGGATTTTTTTGAACAAGAACTGGGTCTGAGGCACGAGTCTTATGCTAAAATTGTATGAGGGAGACCACACCCAGATTGGAACCGTGGTGGATTTCGACCCCACCAGTGAAACGACTTCCCATTGCCAGTTTGGGAGAGTAATCGTTCAAGGATGTCCATTTAGCATCATAACTATTATTTCTATGTGCGTCTTCTATTTCTTAGAATCTGCTTGGGTTTCTCATTGCTGTGTTATCGGTATTATCATGGGATTAAGGTCTATTTGTGTTTTTCGGGATTGAGATGGCAAAGTATTTGTTACCTTCTTTTTCTTTTTCTCTAACATACTTGAGGAGGAGCAATGTTGGCGTATTATATCTTTTCCTCTATTTCCAAAACTCAGAAAGTGTTTGTTAAAACATCTGCAATATTGATTTTCTTTTGCGCCCCTTTGGATTTGCAAGCTTCATTTGAGGTTGCACAGATGCCTGTTTCGACCTCTACAACTTTAACTTATTTAATTTATACTTCATAGTTAATATTTCTTTAGGTTTGTTGCATCTTTATTTTGACATATTATGATTTAAAAACCATTTTTAAGGTCCAATTTATAATGGATTCGGTCACAGCCTAACCATGCCCATTCTGAAGTTAAGGCCCGTCTGGGTTTTCCTGCTTGTGACTTATCAAAAGCATCGCTTTCTGGTTTAAGATAGTATTTGGTTATTTCATGTCGGGTTCAATTTTCAAGGCGGTGAAGCATGTCTTTTGTTTTCTCTTAAAATTTGTGATTCTAACATTAAGGTCCATCTTCATCTTTCAACTGCACATTTGTTTGCTTTCATTATAGGTGACAGGGTAATGCCAAAACTATGGTTCACACGGCCTTCTCATATATGCATTTTCTGTATGCTTATTTTAGCAGGAATGGGCAACCCAGTGATTATAATGGCTTACTGGGAGTTGGGTTTGGTTCATCAGCTCTATTAGACGAATATCAAGCAGCTGGGATTCACATACACCCTTGTATGGTTCAGTGCAGATGAGCTGATGCATTTATGTTTGACTCTTTGTAATAAATTGCAGAAACTGTATGCTGAAATGTTTATCTCCTTCGGAAACTGTGGGTTTTCTCAACATTTTTTTCTTTGATTTAATTTTGCAGCATTGAACACTGCTCATGGTCAGCGAGTCCCTTCAACATTCCCAGTTATTTTTCATACTCCTGAAGATCAGGCATTCAATATGAAAAGAGCAAGAGAACCCGTCGATCTGCTTTCTTTGCAATGTAAGAGACCATCTTTGATGAGTTTATCAGATCTCGGCCAACAAGCTCCTGGGACAGTTTCAACGGGTCTACGGTTAGCTTTTGAGGATGAACAAGGAACTTCAGCTCCAAACGCAGCCAAGTGTGATAATGCTTCTATCTTTTCTTGTCTTTCAGATGAACTCAATACAAAGCTGCAGCAACAAAGAGATGAAATGGATCAGTTCTTAAGGGTTCAGGTTTGTGCTGTAATTTGCCAGTCAGCTTATCCTAAGACAGTGCAATTTTTAACGATAATAATTCTTAAGTTAGATAACATCAAATTAATCAGAAATGACAGACATTGATACCATTCAGATGTGCAAATTAAGATTTAAATCAAGTGATACCTAGATTCATTGTAAAATCCCTGCAAATTGAAGTATAAACAAATTGTATAATTTGTTTAGGTTTGAAATGGCATTATTTTCATCTATAGTCACTGTGACTAGACATAGCAGTATCCAAATTGTTTAAGAGGTGTAATATATGTGTTGCATTTCACTAGTAGTGGACTGAATTGGAATTGCATAATTTGAGTCTGGATAGACTTGAGAAACCCTATTGTTACAATATTTTCATCCACGTTTGATTTATAAAATCTGCTGTGCTGCATCAGAAATTGCATAATACGTGTTCTAAAACAAATGTGATTTGATGCTTTGAAATGACAGGGGGAACATTTGAGACAATCTCTCGTAGAGAAGAGGCAGAGGTATTTGAGGTCCCTTCTGAATGTCATAGAAGAAACTCTTTCTAGGAGTCTTAGAGATAAGGACTTGGAGATGGAAAAGGTGAATCGTAGAAAGATGGAATTGGAGGAGAGAGTGAAACAGCTGAAACTAGAAGCCCATTTATGGCAGAACAAAGCTAGGAATCATGAAGCGATGGTGGCAACCTTAAAAAGTAATCTTCAGCAGGCCGTGGTGCAAAGCAAGGAGCAAACTAGAGAAGGAAGTGGCGATAATGAGGCAGATGATGCAGAATCAGCTCATTTAGATCCCAATGTGGAGATTAATTATGCTAAACCACTTAGAGGTAGCAAGGATCCCAGAGATCAGATAACCTGCAAGATCTGTCGGAAAAATGTTGTTTCAATTTTGCTGTTGCCATGCAGACACCTCTGCCTCTGCCGGGACTGTGAAATGACGTTCGATACATGTCCTGTTTGTCATGCTACAAAGAATGCAAGTGTGGAAGTCTACATGTCATGAGCTTTTCTTTAGTTTCTGTGTTCTTTTGTCACTTCTAAAGGTACAAAAACTACTGTTGGGTTTCTTATTGGTGTTGGACAACACTGAAGGAGGGGTGAGGCCTAGAGGAGCAGTATTCATATTCATTATCTATCCACGTTGGTTATTCTGTTGCCGAAATCAGATACAACAGCAGTTCCACAGGTGCACAGTAATGCTGAGTCAAAAGGGTGAAAAATATCAAGTGTGCTAAGAGGAGAGTGTGGAGTTCTTGTAGTGCTAAAATGTTTTCTCTTTCTTTATTGCCCATTTTCACAGACCAATTGTAGATACAATTCTCTGATCGTGAGACGCTCTGTATATGCACCGCTCCGTGAAGAGATTCAAAGAAACAGCATGATAAAGGGAAAAAATCAAGTACAAGTGAACAAAACGGCTTGGCCTTTTTGTTATTTGGATAAGGGTGAACTTCTACTGTTCTTTTCTGCTCTTTTTGGTGTGATCCTCCTGGTGGACCTGTGAAGATATATTGTTTTGAATAGGTGTACAAACTATTGTAACCAGTTTGCTTGGGATTTTAATAAAAGGACATGGAAAATCCATATAAGTGGTCCTTAACCTTGCGGTGATTTTCAAGCCCAACTTATATTTTCATCTTTGAGAAGGATTTTACAGAAGCTTGTAGATGTGTATAAATATTGATATAAACTTCAACCTCGCCCTTTCATATTGATTGCACGTTTCACTGCGCAATATCTTTGGTTCTCGAAGTGGCTGTTATTGAAATACATGTTCATTAAGACTTTAGCGGTCAAATCTAACTGAACTTCACATTTGCAGTAGTGCTTTAGCCTCCACGACTACTATATTAGCATCATAATTTTCACTGTTTGTGATTTTTCATCCAAATTGAAACTAACTTGTATTCATTGAAAGAATAGTCAATGACAGTGTGTCAGAAACTAGTCTATACACATAAAGCCATCAGCTTTCTTGTCTTATCGAAGGTTGTTATTTAGTATGAATTTACGACCATGATCTATCATTTCTCAAATATAACGCCTTATATTCAATGAAAGAATTATCAATGGCGGTGTGTCAGAGATTGGCCTATTGACATAAAACCATTAGCTTTCTTGTCTTATCTAGGCTGTTATGTATCATGAATTTACCATTATGATCAATCATTTTTCAAACTTGCAAGTTGCCTACTTTCGTTTATGATCAATGTTCTGTCATATTCAAACTTTTCTTTCAAGTTCCTGTCCTTTTCCCTAAACATCACTGTGATTCATGATCTATGTTCTGTCACAGTCAACCTTTTTTAAGTGCTTTTCCTAAACCTCTAGTTTTTGGCTTTTTTTTCAAAAATTTTGTATCCTTTTCCTTACTTAGTAGGTGACTTAGACTCCACCAATGTTGACATAATTATATACTCTTAATCGTATATTTCTCCTGTTCTGTTTCTTATCCTCGTAGTGACTTTATTTTTTATTTATTTTGCTTAGTGTTGTCATCGTTACGCTACGGCCTTAACCAATCCCATCCACCAACTACTTTGATAACCATTGTCAGATAACACCCTTCATCGAGTCATTTCAATATGATGATTATAGAAGCTGTATTATCATTGTCAGCGCAACTTTTATATGTAATTTAATCACTAGGGCAATGAAATTTGAGATTTGTCTTAACAATTTCATTATTTATTGACTTTCGTTGCCTTCGAAATTTTCCGAGAGTTTTTAAGGAAACACACTTTTGTAAATAGTTCATTTGTTCAACAAAGAAAAGTACGTACAAACCAAGATGGCACAGAGCTCAAAACAGTGAGCATATCTCAGACTCTGTTAACAAGCTCCTACAGTTATGAAGCTAAAGCTAGGAAACCACGCAAAATAAGAGTAAGAGTTCCTTTGATGGAATGATAATAGCTAAAGCTAGGAAACCAGCCAAAATAAGAGTAAGAGTTCCTTTGATGGAATGATAAATAAGTTTTCTGCAACAGAAAAAGTTAAAATACAAGATACAACCACTCTAAATAGGAAAGGCTGTTGTTCATTCAGTCATGCAATTTGATACAATTGCATAAACTTGGATCTTAAATCAAGAATATATGATGTATTCCTTTAAGGCCACAAACTTCCCTGATCTGCTGTTTTTCATTACCCAAATTACTGGATCAAGTTTTAAATAAATTTGTTTTCCAAGTTTTCAATAGTTCAATCATGTCCAAATTACTTAAACAAGTTCTAATTAAATTTGTTTTCCAATTTTTCAATAATTCAATCATGTCAAATCAGGTCACTTCAGATAAGTTTTCAATAGACCCTTCAATCATGTCAAATCAAGCCTTCCGATGTGAAACAATGGGGTCTTGTAAATGACTCTAAAGATAAATTTCATATTTTTATTTCCATTGCATTGACCTTTGAACCTCATGTATAGTTTTCCACCCTTCCAGTTGAAGCATTTCTTTAGTAATCCACCAGTTATTCATTGCTGTAAATTTTGAATTTGCCTTATATGTTATGGATTGAGTGTAGTGAAGTAATAAGGCTAGATTGCTTGACAATTCATAATATAACCTCTTCTTTTTCTAAGTTCTATAGTTATTGTGATCCCGCTTTCCTGCCTATCCTCCCTATGTTTTATGGTTATTGTGATTCCTCCTTCCTGCCCATCCTCCCTTGTACACTGAATTAGTTAATCAACTTACTATATTTAGTGCCATCCTACATTATTGGCATGAACACTTGTTCATGCCATGAAACTAGTGTTCATGCCATGAAACTTTCCAAGTTATCTTATTTCAACACATGGCCTCATGCAGGAAAGGTCGCTGAATTTATATATTTCCTATTGTATGAAGTCAAGTGTTATGGCTAATCTTAAGCAAGAGAATTCTCAGTGGGAATATTGGGGCAGATCCTTAATCTAATAGGTTACTGCAATCTCCATGTTTGTTTTTGCTTATAACATTTTCTTGTATATTTTTTTCTTGCCCCACTATTGAAAAGGGATTGCAGTAGGATGAGGCACTGATGCTTATTTGCCATGTGTAAAGTGATTCCTTGATCACGGTGAAGAGATGATGGTGTACTCGTAATGGACTCTCTGATCTTACTATCTTGAAATAATAGAAATTCCTTATTGATTTGTATGCCTTTCATCTTGTGTTATTAGTCCTTGCTTTGGACAAAGGAGTTTGAATGTGAGTTGTTTTTATTTCTAAATTATTTATTTTTCCTCATCGATTTCTATGCCTTTCATATTGTGTTATTAGACTTTGCTTTGGACAAAGGATTATACTTTTTGCTGGAATCTAAGTTATTTTCACTTTTAAATTATTTATTTTGGTTTTGTGTAAAACTTTAATTAATTAAAATAAATTAATTAATATAATAGTTTTATTTTGCCGTTTTAAAAATAATGGCTGTGGTGTTTGATAGTCGAATATGGTAGAAAGAATTATTTAATAACATTATATTAAAATAATAATAATCAA